>PVKV010013402.1:29415-61766 GCA_004027835.1 Alouatta palliata | reverse complement strand
TTTCTTTTTTATTAATCTGGCTAGTGGTCTATTTTGTTGACCTTTTCGAAAAACCAGCTCCTGGATTTATTGATTTTTTGAAGGGTTTTTCGTGTCTCTATCTCCTTCAGTTCTGCTCTGATCTTAGTTATTTCTTGTCTTCTGCTAGGTTTTGAGTTTTTTTGATCTTGCTCCTCTAGCTCTTTCAATTTTGATGATAAGGTGTCAATTTTAGATCTCTGCTTGCTTCTCATGTGGGCATTTATTGCTATATATTTTCCTCTAGAGACTGCTTTAAATGTGTCCCAGAGATTCTGGTATGTTGTGTCTTCATTCTCGTTGGTTTCGAAGAACATCTTTATTTCTGCCTTCATTTCATTGTTTATCCAGTCAACATTCAAGAACCAGTTGTTCAGTTTCCATGAAGCTGTGTGGTTCTGAGTTAGTTTCTGAATTCTGAGTTCTAACTTGATTGCACTATGGTCTGAGAGACTGTTTGTTATGATTTCCGTTCTTTTGCATTTGCTGAGGAGTGATTTACTTCCAATTATGTGGTCAGTTTTAGAGTAGGTGTGATGTGGTGCTGAGAAGAATGTATAATCTGTGGATTTGGAGTGGAGAGTTCTGTAAATGTCTATTAGGTTTGCTTGATCCAGGTCTGAGTTCAAGTCCTGGATATCCTTGTTAATTTTCTGTCTCGTTGATCTGTCTAATATTGACAATGGGGTGTTCAGGTCTCCCACTATTATTGTGTGGGAGTCTAAGTCTCTTTGTAAGTCATTAAGAACTTGCCTTATGTGTCTGGGTGCTCCTGTATTGGGTGCGTATATATTTAGGATCGTTAGCTCTTCTTGTTGCATTGATCCTTTTACTATTATGTAATGTCCTTCTTTGTCTCTTTTGATCTTTGTCGGTTTAAAGTCTATTTTATCAGAGATGAGAATTACAACTCCTGCTTTTTTTTGCTTTCCATTTGCTTGGTAAATCTTCCTCCATCCCTTTATTTTGAGCCTTTGTGTATCTTTACATGTGAGATGAGTTTCCTGGATACAGCACACCGATGGGTTTTGGCTTTTTATCCAGTTTGCCCGTCTATGTCTTTTGATTGGGGCATTTAGCCCATTTACATTTAGGGTTAATATTGTTATGTGTGAATTTGATCCTGCCATTTTGATGCTAGTTGGCTGTTTTGCCGGTTAGTTGATGCAGTTTCTTCATTGCGTTGCTGCTCTTTGCCATTTGGTATGTTTTTGGAGTGGCTGGTACTGGTTGTTCCTTTCTATGTTTAGAGCCTCTTGCAGGAGCTCTTGTAAAGCAGGCCTGGTGGTGATGAAATCTCTGAGTACTTGCTTGTTCACAAAGGATTTTATTTGTCCTTCACTTATGAAGCTTAGTTTGGCTGGATATGAAATTCTAGGTTCAAAGTTCTTTTCTTTAAGGATGTTGAATATTGGCCCCCACTCTCTTCTGGCTTGTAGGGTTTCTGCTGAGATATCTGCTGTGAGTCTGATGGGCTTCCCTTTGTAGGTAACCTGACCTTTCTGTCTGGCTGCCCTGAGCATTTTCTCCTTCATTTCAACCCTGGTGAATCTGATGATTATGTGCCTTGGGGTTGCTCTTCTTGAGGAATATCTTTGTGGTGTTCTCTGTACTTCCTGAACTTGGTCTTTTTGTTTTAAAAGTTCCCTTTATAGTATTTCTGTTAGTGTTAATTTTTGACAATGTATTCTCTCAGTTTTTTTTGTCTAAATGTATCTGTATTTTACCTTCATTTATTTTGCCTTATGAATACCCATATTTTCATTAGATTCTAATGTTTTTTTCAAATATTAAAAATGGTGGGTACTATGTTTGTTACTTGGGTGAGCTATACACCAAACCCCCAAGACATGTAGTTTACCTATAACAAGTGTGCACATGTACCCCTGAACTTCAAAAGTTAAAAAAAAAATTAAAAAGGATGGCATTTCATTGTCTTCTGGTTCCATTATTTTCTCCTGAAAAGTCAGCTATCACACTTACTGCTGCTCCGTTGTGGGCAGTGTTCTCCCCATCTCTACCACCCACCCTTTGGCTGTTTTAAAGATTTTTTTATTTGTCTTTGAATGTTTAAGTATTTTACTGAGTAGCTAGGAATGGTTGTGTTTGTATTTATCTTGCTTGGGGCTTGTAGAGATTTCCAAATATCTGGCTTGATGTCTTTCATTAATTTTGGAAAATTATCAACAATTTCCTCTGTCCTTTCACTCTGAAAATTCAATTACATACTTGTTAGACCTCTTCACCATGTGATGGTATCTTATACTTTTTTCTGTATTTTTCATTCTTTTTCTTTGTTCCTTTCAGATCTGTTTGGTTTTTTGTTGTTGTTGTTTTGTTTTGTTTTTGCTGATGTAGCTTTCACCTTACTATTCCTTTCTTCCATTGTGTTAATCTGTTGTTAAATCCATCTGTTGAATCTTTCAGTTATCTAATTTCCAGTTATAAAATTTTTGATTATTTTTTGTTTATTTTTATTTCAGTAGGTTTTTGCAGAACAGATGGTGTCTCGTTGTAGTTTTTTAGTGGTGATTTCTGAGATTTTGGTGCATCCATCACCCAAGCAGTGTACACTGTTCCCAGTGTGTAGTCTTTCAATCGATTCCAGTTTTATAATGAAATTCAGCATCTTTTCTTCTATTTTCCTAAACATATTAGCCATGGTTATTCTAAAGCTTGTGCCTAAGAATTCTAAGATCTGGATAACCTGTGGCTCTGTTTCAGTGGTCTGTTTTCTTGGATTTTAGCTGTTCAATTCCATTTCCTGCTATGCCTGGTAATTTTAGATTGGATGCTGGAGATTGTATATGAAAAATTGTAAAGCCTGTGTATCACTTTATTGTTTTCCAGAGAGGGTTTATTTTTCTTTGTGAGACAGATAACCCCTGGAATATCTTCTTTACCTACTCAAGAGTAGGAATAATTTGAGAATATGTGGTCTTGGGAGCATGTCTCCTGCATTTGCCAAGAAAGCCTAATTTTTGTCTCTTTAGTACCATGTACTATCAAAATCAATACTTGGATTTTATTATTTGTTTATAATAAATCTATACTTAGATTTATTATTATTTTTTGCTTGTTTGAGGCTACTTTTTAACTTGTTTCTCAGCCTTTTGCCCTTTATATGTGTAGCTCAGGCGTAATCATATTTTCAGGGGAAGCTGAAAATGTTGAGCTCACTTCTTTCTGGTTCCCTTTTCCAGGGTTTCTGACCCTCAGTTTCTGGCTTCTTTGGTAGCTTTAAACTCTGATTTTTATTTCCCATTTCAGAGAGACTTCTCTAAGTTCTACAACATCAAATTCTGTTTGGCTTCTATGCAAGGCAGCAAATGTCACAAAGGGGAGATGTGGCAGTGAATATGGGGCTCATCTCAGTGGACTTTTCTCTCATATCTTTCCTTTAAGTTCTGGCTGCTTTTGTTGCTGTTGGATGCCTTCAAAAACTTTTTTAAATTCCACTTTTATAGTTGTTGATAGCAGAAGAATTAGTCTAATACAGTCTATTTCTCCATTGCATAAAGTAGAAGTCTATCTCATAAAATTTTCCCAATGTCCCTTCCCTAGGAATTAACTATCATGACTTTATTTTTAAAGTTGGAATGCTATGTGCATAGGCATTGGAATCAGATTTTGGGATTTAAAATTCAGTTTAACCTCTCCTTCCCTTTCAATCAGTCTCTGAGAAATGAAGTGGAAGAAACCTTTAAAGATCAGATAATTCCATTTTTATTTAAACTGTTTTAGAGTATAACAAAAGGAAAATTTCTAAATTCATTATATAAAGTTGGTTTCATTTTAATTCCTAAATCTGATAAGAAAAATCTCAGATTGGTAGACCAATCTCATTTATGAATGTCAGTATGAAAACTTACAGACCAATAACTGTGAAACATATTTAAAATAATAATGGAATACAGTAGCATATTTTAAAAAGTATATTATGACTCAGAGAAGCTTGTGTCAGAAATACAGGAATGGTGGAATATTATGAGATCTACCACGTAAGTCATCCTATTAATAGAACTAAGGAGAAAAACCATATGATCATCTCCTTAAATGCTAGAGAAAAGTACTTGATAAAATCCAACACATTTATTTTATTTTATTTTTTATTCAACAAATATGTATTGAGCATCTGTTCTGCTACAGCACTGATGATGCAAGAGTGAAAAAGATACTGGCCCCCTCCCAACCCACATTCCGCTAGAGGGAAACAGTCAATAAACAAATGAGTAAAGGAACAAGCTGTTTTTCAACTAGAACATACATTTATTTTTAAAACTCAATAAAATGTATATTGGTTTCATTAATACAATAAACATACCTCAGGCTAACAGCCAACATGTCACTTAATGGGGAAATGCTAACGGTTTTCTTCTGAAAGTAAAAACCAAGACGACGGTGTCCAGTGTGACCACAACGCCTAACATGGATTGAGAATTAGTTAAAGCCACGAGAGAAGACAACTAGAAGTGTAGGAATTGGAGAGAAGAGATAAGATCATTGCTCTTTGCATGCCGTATAAATATCCAAATGGAAACACCAAAAAAATCAATGGAAAAACTATTACAAACAATACAATTTAACCAAAAAGCTGGTTATAAAATCAATATAAACATTATTTTTAAATTGCCATCAAATATACAGACAAAACCTAGTTAGAAGAAATAATAGAAAAGAACATTCCATTTGTGATAGAAAAGGACATACAAAAAAAGAAATTCAAATTATGCACAAGGAAAACTATAAAATACTCTTGAACGAAGCAAAAGTAAACTTGAACAGTTATTAAAATCCCATGTTATTAGATAAGAACATGCAACATTATATAGCTGTTAGCTTTCCCTAAATTAATTTATAAATTTTATGTAATCATAACAAAAATTTCATAGTTTCTTTCTGGAGCCAATTATGAACATTTCCTGTTCCATGAATACTGGTTGTTTCTAGAAACAGAGGTGCCAGGCCTTGGAGCTGGTTGCTGAGAAACAGCTTGAGAGGAGCTGGGTTTGCTTTGTGCAAAATATGCTCTGTGGCTTACATTTCCTGCATTACACCTGTCATCCCTATGCCTCCTCTTCTGAACCCTGACCTGATGAGTACTCCTGAGGAGCCAGCATTTGGTTTGTGTGATGGGCTGTTGGCATGTGGCATGGATCTTCCATGGATCTCCACCGGGGCTTTTTGCTCAGTAGAAAGGTAGCAGTCAGGGAATGTAATTTAGGTAAGACAACCTTCCTAGGGCCCCCTTAGTTACATCTCCAATATGGCCTCCCTCTTCTGACCACAAGAGGATGCTAGACAAGAATGCTGAGTGTGAAAGGCAATGCTATTGCCTTAAAAAACACTGTTGCTGAATGACCTTGGCTGCAGTGTTGAGGACGTAGTCCCAGTTTGGTGTTTTCTCTTCTCTTCTTTAGTTGCTAGTATGGATTTTCAGCTTATTTTTAACCTTAGACTTTTTATCCAAAACATGTCATTGATGATGAATTGGAGATATTTTTATTAGTTATGAAACTGCAATGTGCATTTCTAGATTTTCCCCCATTACTTCTTACCAAGACTTTTCCTCCTTCTAGAGCTACCCTGAATTTTCCTATCACCCAACATTTTCCTGTGTCATTCCCTCTTCCTGGTGCACCCTCCCTCCCCTATTTTTGTCTGAAAACTTGCCTATTCTTCATGCTATTTTCAAAGATTCTTTTAAAAACACTTTTCCTTATGTTTCACATTATAGCTGGAATGTGAAATACTGGTTTTACAAGACAAATCATTCTTTGATTTCTCAGTAATTTGTGTTTGTTCTGTAGCCCCTATTCAACTGTGAATATCAATGCAGGGACTCTGTTTTACCTGGGTAACTTCTGAAATACTTTGCTTATTGTCCTGCACCTAGTAGGCATCAATAAAGATAGGATTGAATTAGGAAAATCCAAGGGCTTAATTTAGTCCAGTGTCATGAATTGGCTATCTGAATTGTTTATAGGATCTCACCCTTTGGAAACTATAAATTGTGCTTAATTCGCCATCAGGTGATGTCAGTGACATACCCAGGAACAGTCGTGGCCTTCACCATAGCACCACAAAGCAGAACCTGCTTCTGGCCAGATAATTTTAGCCTCTGTCTGCTGATGTTTTCTTCAGTGCCTAAAAGCACCTGCAGTTCAGGCAGAGGGTGGGTCATCAACCTGGAAGAGGGTCTTCGTTAAACTTGGTACCAGCCCAGATTCCAAATAAGGAAGGCCCTGAGAATTAGCTGTGCTCCTTAAAAACTTTGTGATTAATAGTATTTATTTTTTGCCTAAGCCCCAAAAGCAACAAGTTGTTTACATTTATAGATGTGCGTGTTGAGAGTTCAGTAGACCCAGCGTTGCTCAGTGTCATGTTCTTAGGAGATTATTCGCCTTTTCATGAATATGTGGCTAACAAGAGAGGAGATATTTGCAAGTATATGTACATATGAATTATTCTTCAAAAAACACAAAGTCTTTCTTTTCTTGCAGGAGCCCAGAAGCTTTGAAGTCACAAGAAGAGAAGGTAGGAAAAATGCACTCATACCCATTTTATTTTCAATGTTGACATTTTTGAAGTAGTTTGCTGAAACTAAGATGAACTTCAGGCTGTGAGCAGCTCATTCTTTGAAATTGCCTGTGGCCTTTTCTGGGTGCTGACTGCTTGGCACTTGTCTGTAGGGAGTCCATGAACTGAAGGCCAGGTTTGCTTGTGAAAACTATGACTTCCACCTTCAAGTACCAGAGGTGGGGTCTAGGGAACTGGCTCATTCACAATCATACTTTCGGTCTCTTAAACCTCATTTTTGAGTGAAGTTTGGAGTAATTATTAGTTTTACCCAACAAAACAACAACAACAACAAATCGCTTATGGTTTGTCGTATTTCAGTATCTAAGAAGAGATGCCACTGTGAAAAACATGTCTGAATAGATTTCTTACAGCTTCAGCTAAGCTGAATTAGAAATAACTAATTAATTTTCCTTTTGAAAACAATTCCATGATGTTCTGTTTCTCCTGCCGGAGTTCCTGTAGCACATTTGTTTTCTGGTCTCTGAGGTAAACATAGATGGGTGCCAATTTCAGAAATCTTTTAGTGGAAATTGAAGTTCCCCTTATTCTTTTCAGTAATACCTAGTCTCTAATAAGGTATGTCTTTTTTATGATTTGTGGAATCATTGACAGTGATCTCTCTCTCTTTTTTTTTTTTTTTTTTCTTTTTGATGGAGTCTCACTCTGTCACCCACTGGAGTGCAGTGGCACAATCTCGGCTCACTACAACCTCAGCCACCCGGGTTCAAGCAATTCTCCTGCCTAAGCCTCCCGAGTAGCTGGGATTACAGGTGCCTGCCACTGCACCCAGCAAATTTTTGTATTTTTAGTAGAGATGGGGTTTCACCATCTTGACCAGGCTGATCTTGAACTCCTGACCGCAGGTGATCCACCCGCCTCAGCCCCTCAAAGTGCTGGATCGCAGGGGTGAGCCACCACTCCTGGCCAGTGATCATGTCTTTATTACAGGGATGGAGCAATGAAATCAGAAACAAAAATGAGTTCTTGGTCTAGAATGTGGCTTTGGTTTTAGCCTTCATTACCTCCTTCTCTGTGGTGGTCTCCGAAAAGGGAGACAATCTAAAAGAAGTTAGCAAATTCTATATTGACTCCTAAATCTAACATTGCTTTGCCTCCTGATTAGTTCTTGTGTTATGCAACACAGCGAAAGACATAGGGTGGCTGTGTTATCAGCATGTATTGCCAGAGCTTCCTAACAAACTTTTCATACTGTATTGAGTCCAGCTGGCAGTTTGGTGCTGTCCATGGTTCTGGAGCCCTGGGGTCATAGGATCTGGATAACCTGACTCTAAGATGAACTTTCTGGCTTGCATTCCCATTTGCCATTATCTTTGGTTGTGGACTGGATGTCCTCTGAACTGCAGGGCAATGTGTAAGGCAAACTGCATTGTTCGGGTATCAGCACCAAATGGATGAAGGTGGATGGGGCAGGGAAGGATGTTTCTTATGGAAAGTAGTGTTCACAGTGGGTACCGTGACTGTGTAAGTTGGAGAGAAATAACCATAAGGAGAGGAGAATTTGACGTGAACTTTGGCTTTGAATTATATTCTGTTTATGCCAGTATCCCCGACTGTGAATATTTGGAATTGATTTGCATTATGAAATTACATATAAACTTAACCTTTTTGGAATCTCACTGTCCTTGTGTTGAAAATGTCTCTAGTGAGGCTGGGGTTATAGGAGAGCCATGTATTTCTATTTAAATGCATGAAAAAGGCCTGATTGAACTTACGACTTCAAACCCCCAGAAGAATGAGAGTCTCCAGAGGTTGAGTGAAGGTGTAGTCAGGCTGTGCGCCATTTATCCGTAACCTCTCCACCGCTGGAAGCATCAGCCTTCACAAATGGTTGACTAGGAACATACACTCTGGGTTTGTACTGGCAAATGTTTTCTGACATCACATAAACTGTTTTCTTCCTATTGTGCACTGATGTCTTTCTTGCTTGTTTCTGTCAAAGTTGAATGTTTGAGAGTTCCTGAAATAGCCCCGTGTTGTAAAGTCAATGCTTACAACCTGGCAGGAAGAAAGGGAGAGTGGGACCTTGTAGGTGGGTTCTAAGTATTTTTAGGTCTGGGAATTCAGTGATTCACTGACTTGGGTTATGGGGTTGTTAATCTTCTCCAGAACAGTGTACAAGTTTAAAAATGATAGAAGCATTGTGGGTATTTCAGTAAATTATTTTTATTTCAAAGAAAAGTAAGATATTATCTAGCAATGAACACCTGGGTTGGTTACTAGCTCTGACTTGACCTGGGACTGAAAGAGGAACAGATGAGTAGTACTTGATTTTTCTGCAAAGCTTACCAGACCCAGGAGAGTCTAGAAAGTCTTCAGGTCGAGAGAGGAAGTTCCCAATCACAAAACCTGAGGAGGTTTCCTGTTTTGCTTTGTCTTATTTCAATACTGTACCTGACTCAGGAGCATCTACTCCATTGAAGGTTTAGGGCCACTGATGGCTAACCAACTGCAGCTTTGCACTGTGACTTTGGGAAACTCTAGACTAAGTATGTGTGGTGAGAAGTGAGAGGGGCTAATGTTAGCCGTGGAAATAGAGTCCAGGCCAAATCACAGCGGGAACTGGGGACAGTTGGGAGAAAGTGAACGCATTGTGTGCCTTAGACCTGTCCTCTGCCCTGTTTCCCCCTCCTCCCCTCCAGCCACAGATGCCATGCTGCCTAGCTTTCTTGCCTCTGGCATCACTCACACTGTTCCTGCATGCCTTGTCCCTCACCGTTGTCAAATCCACCTCCCCTTCATCCCTTCCAACTCTCTCTCTTGAAGTGTTCAGCTTACCCTATCTAATTGCAGAGGTAAGGGCTCCTATTGGGTTGTTAATTTCATAAGAATAGAGACTCTCCCCTCTCCTACCTCCCCAGATTCCTCATAACCATAGCCCAGGACCAGTAGTTAATCAACAGTTGTTTCTTAAATTAAGTGAAAGCTATACATTTGCTTTGTGTGTGTTGTCTTTTCATTCTGGCCTTTCCTAGTAATATACAAGTTAGGCACTGGACCCTTTTGTTCTAGAAAGTCACTTTTAAAGAAATGTTCCATGGCTATCATTAGATATTCCTGGCTGATGCATTGATGAAAATTAAAATGAGCTTAGTATTATGGATTGAATTGCATTCCCCAAAAAGACGTGTCAAAGTCCTAACCCAGAACATGTGAATGGGGCCTTATTTGGAAATAGGGTTTTGGCAGATGTAAGGATGAAGTCATACTGGATTAGGATGGGCACTAATCCAATAGTGAGGTCCTTATCAGAAAAGAGAGAATTGAACACAGGCACACAAGGAGAACATCACGTAATGATGGAAACAGAGAATTGCTGGCAACCACCTCAAGCTGGCAAGATGCAAGGAACCCTCCATCCCTAGAACCTTCAGAGAGAGCATGGCCCTGCCTGCCCCTTGATTTTGTACTTCCAGCCTCCTGAACTGGGAGAAAATCCATTTCCCTAGTTTTAAGCCACTTAGTTTGTAGAACTTTATTATGGTGGCCCTAGGACAGAAAGACACTTAGAAAATGTTGGACTCTGTAAACTTTAGTTTTCATTGTTGTTGATGATGATGCTATTTTGACTGAAGAATCTTTCAGGATTTTTGATAGGCAAAATATCACTCTCAACAGGGAATGTAATATGCAGCATTTTCCAGAGTTGGTTCCCCATGGGATTCAACAAAATTAGTTGTGTTGTTTTTGACCATCTCAGGGCAGGCATTCCTTGCAGTGCCTTTTACAAACCCTGCCCTAGAGAGCCCAGGAAGAGGGAGAGCTTCCTCAGAGTTCCCGGGCACCAGACTGCGCTCCATGGGCTGTGCATGCACAGAACAGTGTGGCAGCAATCATGGTAATATCTTCTCGGTGGTTCTGACATTTTCAGAGACATTCATGTTCTTTACCTCCCTTTTCCTTAAGTAACCCATGACACAAACAGAGCAGATAGCACTGTACACATGAGACTCTTTCCTTCCTTTTCATGTTAATTTTTAGTACGGATGAGGGATGCTTCTGGGCCAGTGCCTCTCTGATGTCCTGAACCTCTCTTTAATGGGTGGTTGTTGCTTAAGTGACTTGATCTTGCTTCATCATATCCAAGGTGTCTGTACATTATGTTGGTTACCAAGCCCAGAGAGCTGAGAGGGACTTCCTGGGGGCGCTTATTTGTGGGACTTGAAAGGTAGACACCGTGGCAAGGATTGTAGCAGGACTATGAGACTGATAGGGTGTCCTCTGGGAAGGTAATGTGCCTCCCCGAGGGAGATGGAGCCATTCCTCCTTCAGGGAAGTCCTGTATGACCCGGAATATTCATGCCTGGGACCTGTCTATGTGAGCCGCATGGAAAGGAGTGATGGCTGCATCCCTCTGAGCTTTCCAACGCAGATATTTTCATTAACTCCCTTCAGACACCTAAAATTTAATTTCACCTCTTTCTGAAGCTTCAGAAAAAGGTGCCAACCTTATCTCTCTAAGACACTCCCGTGTCCACTGTGAAGGCCAGTGCTGATTGTGACTGCCAAAATTCATCTACTCAAACCAGTACTTTTCTCTGACTGATCCCATCACGTTGAATTACAGCCATGAGAGAACACTTGAGTAAGCTGAGCAAATGGCCAGGATAATTCAGCCCCTGTTAGCCATCTCTGAGGAGCATAGGGCAATCTGTAAGCTACTCCAGATGTCTGTGATTGTGCTGTGATTAGGGGCTGCGAATTTGGGGATGGGCGCTGACGTCCTGTTGCATCACCCACCCTCCCAACGCTGGCTTCCACACATGTTCCAGCCCTATCCAGCCTGGCCTGGCTTCCAGCCAGACTGTGAGGGAGTCCGGGAGAGGAGGGACACTGCTATCTTCAGGGAAAAGGAAAACAGGGGGTGACCATCACATGCACATTCAGGGTGGCTCTGGCTGCTTCGCAGTGCAGATCTCCTAAGCAAACCTGACCTGCCAGTCCTGAGTGTGAAACTAGAGCCTCACTTTGCGAAAACCCGTGGAATCGGTCCCTTATTGGCAGCTGCCTCCGATAGCCCCTTTATAGTTCTCTGCATCTGGGTGAGCTTCGGCTATCGAGAACCGCATTCTGTTTACCATTAATTTTGATTTTGTTTAGCAGATGTTTTCTGGATCTCTCAGTTGCCTGCATAATGTATCTTGGTGTAATGTGAAGTGGCTGACTGTCTTCAGTGAAACAGATTAATAAACTCCTAGGTTATTTTGAGGTTACCTCTTTAATAGCTGCAGATGTAGGGAATTTACAAGGAAACCATCCAGATTTGACAGTGCCTGGAGCAGTGGGTCTTTTTCAATGCAAGACTGCCATCTGGGGAAAGAGATGGCTTTTCCTTCCCCCATTCCACCCTCTCTCACACAGTGGGGCACCGTATGTTCTTCAGTCACTGGGCTTTAAGCAGTTGAGAGTGACATCTGTCTTCTGACTCCCAACCTCACAGAAATTGGCTCTTTCTGGATCGCGTTGCCTTTTCTAAGCTGCTGGGAAACTATACTGTGCCTAGTTGCCCGAAGTTGAATGGGAAGTGCATGGCGCCCCTAGCTGAGTGTTCTGCTTAAGTTCAGCGATCTCGTGCCCAGTTTTAATCGTGATCAGTTGGTAGGCAGCTTGCTCACAGTGTGACTTCGGGTAAGTTACTCCACCCTACCTGAAATAGGATGGGGATAGAAATAGTACAAACCATCAGTTCCAATTCTGAGTTGTAGAAACCCAACTTGTACTGACTGAAGTCTGAGAGGCTTATGACGCTGCAGAATCTAAGGGCAGATCTGGCTTCACAAACAGCTGATACAAGGATTCTCACACTCTTCCTGTCCTTCCTTCTCCTGGCATGTTGGCCTCTTCCAGGCAGCGTTGCAAGATGGCTATAAGCAGCTGCAACTCACAGAGTCCTGCCTGCTCAGCATCTCAGAGGGCAAAACTTTTCTACCAGAATGACACCGGAAAAATCCCCTCGGGGTTTGCAAAATCATCTTCGTCTAGACCACAGGCAATGGTTTGGTCCTCAAAGGAAGGATCTAGGCAAGCATGCAGTCGGTGCTCACACAGCCTCGTGGACATATTGGGAGGGGTGACTGTGTGTGCAGAGCCCTGGGCACGGGCGATGTCCACAGTTCTCAGTGCGTGGGTAATTTTTACTAGAGCTCTTACAGACCTGGCCATAGACAGGCCTTTCTCATGTTACCAAGTTCATTCTTCTGTCTCCAAGAAGCATTCATGAGACCCTGGATATTGTAGCCTATCCACTTTTCCATGAAGAATTATTTTAAACTTAGCCTATTCCTATCCCTTTTCTCTGTCAGAGTCTTTCTTTAACTTTCTGCTCTAATTCTCTCATTCTACAATCAGAAGAACTAAGCCTTTAAGATGGTGCCTTTAAGAACTTAAAGACAAACATAAAACTTCTCTCCCAAGATCAGGGGCTTTCTGAGTACTGGGGTCAGAAATCATCCTTAAACATTACAGATATGAACTGTTTCTATTGACTTTCGATTACTGTATTATAACACAGTCCTTCCCAAGGACCAGCACAGGTGAGGGCCCTTCCTGAGGACCAAGCAGGGCATTAGCCAGAGGATTCTCAGGCTGTAGATAACTCTAGGGTTCTGTCTCTCTGGATTCTCCAAGGGAATTCTAGTGCCTGGAACTGGAAATGTGAGCCTGAACTGACAGTGCAGATGAGTGGGGTTCTCACTCCTGCCCCTGCACGTGATCTCCCTGATCACAGGCCTTCCAGGCCCTGGGTAAGTGGCTGTTCCATCCCATCCCCTGGCTGTGCTCAGCTCTCTTCAGTGATTGGAGACAGCAGGACCTTTGGTGGATAGCTCAGGGCTCATGATGGATCTTCCAGTGATGCTGTCTCAACTTGAGGTGAGTGAATCCTCCCCAAGAGCCGCAGCGCCACTCACCTGGTACGTGTAGCCTGAGCTCTGGGACAGCTCTCATGCTTCTGTGCAGGCACAAGTTTTGGAAAAGCAGGGGTCAGATCTCTTCCTCCCGGGGTCCCCTTTCCCTGACACAGAATGGGACTGAAAAAGTGTTAGATGCCTGGCATATCCCAGGGCTGACTTGGCTTTATGTCATCTCTCCATTTCTCACAAAGCTCAGATCGCAGGTACAGATCACAGCCCCACCCAGGAGGCTCACTCTCATCTCTGAGATCCCAGCAGAAGTTAAGGTTGACATTTGTCATCTTCCTTCCTTGCCTGGTCCCCAAGCCAAAGGCGTTTCTTTGCTTTTCAGGAACCCTTGAAATTATCTTCTCCATATAAACACTGAAGCCCTTTTCAAACCTCATTAAGCTATTTGCCCCCGCATATTAATGTGCCATGTGCCATGTCCAGGTTGTTTGACTGTGACCCCAGAGCTCCAGGACACCTGGTCCTATCTGCTGTGCTTGTTCTTCCCTCTAATCCCTGGGAATGCTCACTTTCCTTAACCACCATCCTCAGAGAGCTGCTCTTCCCTTTCTAACAACTCGTGGGTCCTTCTGCTAGAAGGAGCTTAAAATGTGTTCATGCACATGAGCTAAACCTCTCTGGTTATGATCGGCAAGCTATAGGGCCTTGGTCAGTGTGGGAGGGATAATGAACCCCTGTGTAGTCACCTGTGCTTGCCTAGGGTTCTCCTTGGAGGTGGCATGGCAATATTTGGGCATAGTTTGCTTTCTGGAATCTGTGGGGAAGAGTCACATTGTCAAAGAGGTCATGACCCCTAAAGAGTATGAACCACTGCAGATTCCTAAGGACCGAAAGACAGAATGGTGTCAGGCTGAAGAACACTGATCCTGCCCCTCAAGGACCAGTGGAGACAGATGATGGCACTCCTTGTATACCTGCTGAGGTCCCCGTCCCACCCAGGAGGCTCACCCTCATCTCTGAGATCCCAGCAGAAGTTAAGGTTGACATCTGTCATCTTCGTTCCTTTCCTGGTCCCCAAGCCAGAGACATTTCTTTGCTTTTCAGGAACCCTTGAAATTATCTTCTCCATATACACACTAAAGCCCTTTTCAAACCCCATTAAGCTATTTGCCCCGGCATATTAATGTGCCATCCACAAGCCTCTGGGGTTAATTATCTGTGACTTAAAAATCATTTGTTTCTGTCTCTTTTGTCTCATTGCTGCTTGGCAATCTTTCTTTATTAGAAAACGAGGTACAGAATGCAACTGACCATTATGTTCTAATTCTTTTCTTGTCATCAAAATGAGTTCATCTTTTAAATCTCCTTGCCTTTTTGTTATTTTAAGATTGTGTTGTTTTTCTTAACAAACCTTTAATCGCTCTGCTTCTGCGGGAGCAGAGCAGGACTGGAAATAATCTGTAAGAGGAGACCTCTCCTCTAAATTAGCAAGATCTGGCAACACTCTCTCTCCTGATTGGCCTCACTCACTCTGCATTTGGACCATTTCTCTCCTGTTGGGCTTGGTGAATGAGCCATGGTGTCCCTGGAGGGCCCTGGCAAATCAGGCAACCAGGGATGGAAAATCTTATGCATTCTAACCCAGCTACGGATCTCCACATGTTCTTATTTGGGCTATACTTCTTGGCCAAGGCTGCCATTGGGTTCCAAGAAATGCTTCAGGGCCTGCATTAAAAACAAACAAACCTTTTCACAAAATGCTGAATTTTACATGAGGGAAGATTAGCTTGCTTTGAGCTCCCTGGGAAGTCAGGGAGTGTGTGCCCCAGAAATTAGCAGGTGGGATGGGCACTGGCTCCATGGGATGTAGACAGTGACCGACAGCCTTCTGGGATAAGGGTGCAGCCAACAGTGGGGAGGCCTGGGCCGGGTACTGAGCACAGCCAGTGAAGTTGGATGGTGCACAGCTGGTTCTCCCATGCACTGCATGCCAGCGACGGCCTCTGTGCTGTTCTCTGAAGCTCCGGCTTCTTAGCTCCATTCTCTGCCCCTCCCCCCGCCGTGAGTGCCTCAAAAACGTTATCTGGCACCCTAGTTTGACAACTACTTCTTGAAATGGAGAAATGACTCCTGTGGAAAGGTGAATATAATTCTCAGGGTTTGTTAAGGTTTTACTGGTTACTTGCAGAAGTTTCCTTGGGCTGATTGGAGTTTGGTGTGCAGAGATGACCAGGCATAGTCCCTGCCCTTATAGATGAGTCAGTTGAGAAGATGCCCAAACGTCCTGCACACAGACATCTACCAGGTGTACACGTACCGTGGCCTGTCACCTCTCGGGTGGGTCCGCAACACAGCAAGAGCATTTGTTCAGTGTGATTTGATGTTGGAATCTGGGAGAGCAACTCTCTGAATGTTCTGGAAAAGGTGAAGTTTCAGGATTTTTTTCTCCAAAGCATGGCTGTCTCAGCAGAGTGTCCCTTTGACTTTTAAAGGCACACTGCACCAGTGGCAACGGTTTTGTTGCGGATAACAAACCCCAACCCAACTAGCTCAAACAAAAAGAGGACTTGTGGCTTATGTAACTGGATAGTCCAGCGAGAGTGGAAGGTGAGGGGTGCTGGTCTTCAGATATACCTCATACGTGGTTCAAGGACCTAGCTTCTCCCTCCATTTTGCCTCTCTGGGGGCTCCCCTTCATGGTGAGTGCCAGCCTCCCTTCCTTACAACTCCAGGTCCAGCAGAAGACGGATGGTCTCTAGTCCAGTGTATCCCACAAAACTACTAAAGCTCACTAGGATTGGACAGGCTCAGGTCACGTGATTCATGCACTTAATTAATGCTGTGTGCTGCTGGGTTTCCTGACAGACACTAGCCATATCCCTGGTCAGGGTATCATGAAGTGAGAGTGGGAGGAAAGTCGATCCCCAAATAGCAGTTGGGTCTGAATAAGGGACACAGACGCAAGAAGGGAAAAGGAAATTCCCCAAGCATATTAACATCTACTTAATGATTTCCCATCCGGGTGTCTATCACACCCTCTACCCCCAAAGATCCAGCAAACCTTCACCTAGAATTTCAGGCGGAGGGTGCTCTCTTCTGTCTTCAGAAGGAATCCAAGGCTAAGAGATTAAGCAGTTGACTCAAGGTTGCAGGAGCTTCTGACCACGTGAGTTTGGACTCAGGGCAGTGCCCTGACACATAAAGGGCACTTTGTTTATTTCAGATCACAGCTGCCTCCAGTGAACAGATTCTTTCACTTTGTTTTTTTGCCGTCCCTAGGGTGGGTGCAGGAGATACCTGGGGAGGTGCACTAAGCATTCACTAGCCGAAACTACAAGAGGGGTTTTACCTCAAACATACGTCCTTTGTTTAGCTCTTTGGCAAAGTACATAAGGATGAAAAGCAAATGAGCATCAAATGATGAAATCACCCAAATTAGAGAAAAAAGTGAATGGGCAAGCTCCTCCCCTGGCAGTGGCTTCGGTCCTTTCCTCGATGATGTTTGTTAGAAGCTTTTATTTTCCATTTTGCATAAGAGATCATCTTCTTTCTTGGGAAGGGGTTGATGGAGGCTTGCTGGACTGGCTGCTTCTAAATGGGCATGGGATGGCAGACAGGAACACAGGATGGGGGATGGACCTCAACCTATAACCAGGGCTGCTGTTCAGGAGCCTCTTTTTGCAACCTTCGCGTCTCGGGTTCAATAGATTCTCTTGCCTCAGCTTCCCGAGTAACTGGGATTATAAGCACGCACCACCACGTCCAGCTAATTTTTTCATTTTTTGGTAGAGATGGGGTTTCACCAAGTTGGTCAGGCTGGTCTCAAACTCCTGATGTCTGGTGATCCACCTGTTTCGGCTTCCCAAAGTGCTGGGATTACAGGCGCGAGCCACCATGCCCCACCAGGAGCCACTTTTTAATAAGTAACTTTCTGTGTGTCCACATATTCAAGACAGTTTAGAGGCAAAAGGTTTACTCCTTTAATATAAATTCTGTAGATTGGAAATGGAAACGTTTTCACATTCAACCCCTTAGTTAATCTTCGTAAACCACCTCTGAGATAGGCACTGCAATCTTATTTTGCAAATTTGAAAAATAAGGACCTTTTGCACTCTGTAGGAAATTGATCAAAGAATTAAAATGGGCTTCACTGAGGTCATTCAGGAAGATACATTCTATGAGAATCTGACAACGTTTGTATAATTCTGGTTGAAATGTTCGTGTTGAAAAAACGTGTATTCATTGTTCCTAGTCAGCATGTCTGCAAGTCAGAGGTCCTGGGACTTCCCCCAGCCTCCCATCCCGGGGGGGCTGTGTCTTGCTGCCACTACCAAAGGAGAGTGGAGAGCTCCAGGTTCAGAAGAAAGAGGCCTGTAAAAAAAATCCACAGGTCTGGGCAATGAGTTGCAGAGGGTAAAAACACATTTCAATCTGTTAGCTTTACTAATTTCAGCAGTTATTTTCTCTCCCTTTTTGCTGGAAGCAACATTCCCATCCAGCTGCTTGACTACTTCATTTGAATTTTTATCATTTGTGTGAGTCTCTGCATATTTGGACACAAAATGGGAGTCCCGTGGCTCAGAGGGGACGTTGAGTTGATAGGGTCAGATCTAATCTCCTGCTCAGAAACTTCAGCTGAAAATAAAATGAGTTCAGGTTTTGGTTCTGTGTGTGTGTTTATTTTTTTAAAGACAGTAGGCCTGTAAAGCTGTGCCGGCATATTACCTTTTTCCCCTTTATACAGAATTTAAAATAATACCTTACATTCAAATAGTGTAACCGGCATGCCTTTTGCTCTCAAAGAGCTTTCCCATTTGTCCTTTCATTTAATATGCTCAAGAAAGCCTGTGAGTTAGGAAGAGTGAAGATATTGTTATTGGTATCTGACAGAGAAGGCGACTGCTCAGGGGACTTGCCCCGGGTCACACAGCTAACTGAGGCAGAGTTGGAGACTGTGGCGGCCAGTTCTGTATTCCTGTCACCAGGCTTCCTCTGTAAACAGGAGTTTATGACAGAAGTTTTCAAATTAAAACCCAAGGGGAAAACACAGAATTTTCAGTCCTGTTTTGGTTCTTTTAAAAATAAATTATTGTAAAGATGACTCCTCTCATCTGTCGATGTAATGATCCCATACCTTGGGGATTCAAAATATTCAAAATGTGTATGGAGGAAATGGTAAAAGTTAATCATTTTCACAGTACCTGTCTATGGTGAGGTTTAATTATCACTTGACATATTTCATGGTTTAAAATGATGACAGTTTAAAATAGAGCCAGAGAGAGCCAGAAAAAATCCATTCATTATCATGTGTCAGGTGCTACATTGGAGTAACCCCCAAATATAGATGGTCCCTAGATGGAAGATTCCGCAGCATTTTCTGATAGCTACAGATGTCCCTGGAACTGAAACCCAGACTGAGAACACCGTTCTGACCCTGCCATCATCACACAGAGGGCGCTTGGGTGAATCTCGCAGCACAGTTTGATTCACATACCATATTGCAGATGCTAAACTCCCCCATGCTCTCTTCAATCCAAACCTCTTACTGGTCTTCTGCAGAATTTCTAATGAACAAGATAATTCATTGCGGGTGTGCTTTGAATGAATGAATGAAAGCTATTTAAACTACAAGGTGACAGATATTTCCATGTGCCTCTTAGGAAATTGCATGCCTTTCCAAGAAGACAAGGTTGAAAAGCAGCTTGTTGTTGTTGTTGAATAAGCTCAGCACTGTCTGTCTGTTTAGGAAAAATTAAATAACGGTTTATTGCCCATGAGAATTCTGGATGTCGAGCTGTCCAGAGCTGACCCGTCTGTCCACATTTCAAATTTCACTTTGGAGAGTCCTGGGAGAGGGAGCAGATGAAGCCATTTCAGAAATGTAAATGCTGTTTGACATCTATTAGCTCAATGCTCATCCATTGCTGACAGCAGGATCCATTAGGACGCAAGTGTCATGGATCAGAGACATTTGGAATATAGCAAGAAACATGCTACCCGCAGCAGAGACTGACTCTGGTCCAGGTACCTGCCCTCCCCCATCTCCCCAGCCTCTCTTTCTGGAGTTTTAAAAGGTCAGCCGATCTTTACGACTGCACTCCTTCCACCAAGCAGCCTGCCTGAATGCTAGGCGTGGCGGTGACCATTCCCTCCTTGCAAGGTCAGATTTGCTTCTCGTCTCTGCTATTGATGGAGTAATCCAACTCCAGATGGAAGGTCCCACAGGGTCACCCCTTATTTGTACAGGTGAGGTAGGCTTGAACAGGTACAGGGATGGGCCTGAAGTCCCGTGGCTAGTGAGTAGCAGAGGAGGGATTTGGGCTCTGAGCTACTGCTCTTAGTTCTCAAGGCTCTCTGGGTTATTTTGATTCCTTTCCTTGCTTCCCACCATTGAGTCTAGATTCTCCATTCTCTGTAGGGTGACACGGTGTCCCACATATCCTAGAGACTTAGCCACCATATCCTAGTGATGGGGGTCCTGGCTAACTGAGTTTTCTAGTTAAGTTCTATGTTTTAACTTTAGTTTAAATGATTTCTAAATGTTTTGTTTTCCTGCCTTAAGGGAAAGGAGACTCTCTGGGAGGGGCACATGATGACAACTGTGGTTATTAAAGCCTCCATCATATGCCATATGCTTTGCTGAGTTAACTTATTTTAACACTCACAGTAGTCCAATGTGGCCATATAGTGTGATAGT
The DNA here is from genome assembly GCA_004027835.1 of Alouatta palliata. Lineage (NCBI taxonomy): Eukaryota > Metazoa > Chordata > Mammalia > Primates > Atelidae > Alouatta > Alouatta palliata. The sequence goes on along the minus strand of PVKV010013402.1, from coordinate 41,591 downwards.
CTGCTTAAGAAATGAAAAGACACCGCTTTGAAAGGATTAGTGATTTAGTTTGCTGGGTGTTTCAGTCAGTTGGTGACTTATTTATTGACCTTACTGTAACTAACTACTCAGTCCTTTGTGGTTGGGTGTCCCTGTGTCTCGTTACTGTAGCTTTGCTAGGACCCTTGTCCTGAGGACTCTCAGCTCTACGGCAGGTTGGCAAGATCACTTCTAAATGGACAGTCCTTGAAAAGCTTGGGAAGAGCAGGCCCATCCATAGCTGTGCCTGATGGGAGGGGAACAGGGTGGAGGACAGAGGGAAACAGGGAAAAGAGACATCTGAGGCAAGACACTGAGAAGCTACTGCCACGCCTCAGGAAAGAGGTGAAGATGCTAGTTCAGGCTGTTTGTCTTGGACAAGCCTAGGCTTCCTCCTTCTTGATACAGACTGTGGGTTCCAGGTACCCACTGGACTCACCCGCTCTCCCACGCCTCCTGGAGGTCAGAAGGAGAGTCATGTTTTGTAGGCCCCAAGACCTGATGGCAGAGACTAAGTAGCCACTACGTTTGGAGCACAGGGAATGGCAGGACCAGGAGACTTTACCCATAGGTTACCTTGCCCTGAACCCTACAGCTGAGAATTCTGTGGCTCTTCTACCGTGTGTAACTGTCCAGAAAAGACTTTTGCACACATATATCTCTCCTATCTGCTGCTAATTCCTAGAGTACCCACTGTTAGGGCTTCATCCCGTTTCCTTATGAATACCCAAAGACATGTTGGGTCCCGAAGGAATGGCGGATCTTTCATTGAGCCACATCATCTCCTACCTGAAAACTCACCAAGCCTGTCTGCCTCTTCGTAAGAAAGTCTAAAACAGGTTTCTCCTAAGACCCTTGAGCCTGATTTATGTTCCATATTTGTTTCCTATCACAGGTCTCAAACTGGCGGCCCAGAGGCCAGATTCAGCCTGCAGCCATATTTTGATTTGTACAGTCTTGGCCTGCAGAGGTCTTTTGTAAACATAAAGCTATTTCAATATGAATGAGTTGCCATTATTTAAAAATAAAGGCATTTTACCAACAAATTCAAATATCCAAATATACAGATGATCTAGGAAAGCAAAATGCTTTGATAACCTTGGGCCCACATGACCTCATGGCAGCAACAGGCTTGGGTGAGAGTAGCCATGTCTTTGAAGAGTGCACATGCTCTCCTGTTTTGCCACAGTCTTCAGCACTCCCTATTACATTCTTCATAGGGGGACTAAGTGTTAGATACAGTTCTGCAAAATAAATATCACCAAGTAGAAATTCCAAAAGAACCATACTCCTTAAACTAGCCCTGTGGCCTCTATAGACATTTGAGTTTTCAATCCCTGTTTTGTACAAAGATATGGAACGTGTTAATTATGGACTAGTAGAGTCAGAAGCCTATAAGGAGATGAGGGAGAGAGGAAAGCAGAGGGCAGGAGGGAAGATGGGGAAACTTAGAGTAAAGGCTGAAGCAACCCTTTATCTCTTCAGCCCTCTGATGATGCTGGTGTCTGAAGTGGGTCCTTGGTTTAAGCAGTTAAATTTTCCATCATTCTCTCTTACTTTTTGATATTTATGCCTTAATCTATAAATATTCACTCTAGACAATAAATTTATGAGCAAGCTTCGAGCTTGGTAATTTATATTTGTGCCTTTCTATGTAAGTTATGTCTTTAAGATGAGGCAATTGCTTTAAGCATTTAAGACATTCCATGTATATTGCAGAGTAATTACTTTCCAAAGATATTTCCAACTGATATTTTGTTATATCTAAATATACATTTACAGTACTCAGTAGACCAGAATAGCTGTAATTTATATATTTGGTCCACTGGGTTAGAGAAAGAACATTTTTAAAGTTTGTTTTTAATCAGTGTGTTTATCCCAAAGATACTGTTGGCTCCTCCAGAATCAGTCACACAATTTTAGAAAAAATAATAAATGTGGTGTGTTCTCTGAGCTGATTTAGAATTTAATGAGAGATGACATCTCAGCTGAGCATGAGTATGGCTAAGTTTTAATCTGGGCTCCGAAGTGTCCTAGAGCTTGAAGGAACTTATTAACTCCCTTGGTGTCATTTTCTCAATATGCAAAATTCTGATGATCAACAGTTACTGCCCTTGTGCAGTGAGAATTAACGCTTGCTGAGCTGCAGTATTGTTTTGATAAAATAGTCTTAATTGTTTGCTTTGTACATTTTCTGCTTTATTATTTTTATGATTTCTCTTGCCTCTGTAATTGGTAGTTATTGAGTTCCCATTATTTCTTTATTAGTCACTTTATAAAAGCTATCTTGTGATTTATCCTCCCTCCCATACTTGCTGTTCCCCATATTGTAAACTGAGGCAAGACCCAGGCAAATGAAGCTGGTGGTGCTCTTGCCTGGCAAGATCCAGGCAAATGGAAGCTGGTGAGCTGGGTGGCTCACCCCTTGTCTTTAGGATGATTCATTCCCAATTTATTGACTGCTGTGAAAGAACTTGTATGAATCCCAGGACGTTTATTAGAATCATGTTCTAAGTAATAGTAAGAAAGTCGGATTAACAGGGTCTGCATGGGAACTCTAACCTTCCTCCCTAAAGGAGGAGAGAAGCAAGATGGGTCTTTTTTTTTTTTTTTTGAAATGGAGTCTCACTCTGTAGCCCAGGCTGGAGTGCAGTGGCATAATCTTGGCTCACTGCTACCTCCACCTCCCAGGTCCCAATTTAAGAAATTCTTCTGTCTCAGCCTCCCAAGTAGCTGGGATTACAGGCGCACGCCACCATGCCCAGCTAAGTTTTGTATTTTTAGTAGAGACGGGTTTCACCAGGCTGGTTTAGCCAGGCTGGTCTCAAACTCCTGACCTTGTGATCTGCCTACCTCGGCCTCCCAAAGTGCTGGAATTACAGGTGTGAGCCACTGAAGATGAGTCTTTCTAGCTTGGGACAGGTATCATAAGTGTACAATGACCACATAATATGGTACGCTATATAAAAGGACAAGAAAATCATCACTCATACAGTGAAAAGAAGCCGAACTCCGTTTTACTTAAAAGTTGGTTTTCTGTAACATTTCCAGCCGCCGTTACACTGACACTTTCTTCTACTCTTATTACTCGTATGATCTCATTGTGTTGAGAGTTGTCTGCTTCTAATTTTTCAGTGTAGTTTTAAAAAAATATACAGCTAGAAACTCTGAGTACAATCCAATTTACTGGTATATTACTTTGAACAAGTTAAACTTCTGTGCTTTGTTTTTCTCACATCTAAAATAGTAGTGATAATTCTGTCTACCTCCTATGGCAGTCGTATGGATTAAATACCAGGCGGGGTGGCTCACACCTGTAATCCCAGCACTTTGGGAGGCCGAGGCAGGCAGATCATGAGGTCAGGAGATTGAGACCATCCTGGCCATGGTGAAAACCCATCTCTACTAAAATACAAAAAATTAGTCAGGCGTCGTGGTGCACGCCTGCAGTCCCAGCTACTTGGGAGGCTGAGGCAGGCAAATCGCTTGAATCCAGGAGATGGAGGTTGCAGTGAGCTGAGATGGTGCCACTGCACTCTTCTGAGCAGGCCCTATGTTAGCCATCGTTGTTAGCTATTATTCATTCACAGTTGGGGCTGGGATTGGTGAATACTTGCTGAAATACATTGGGTTAGAAAGCCCTGGATTTAACTGGACCGAGTTATTTCCTTTCCTCAAAACTGAGTAATTACACTTATTCACCATTTCAGGAAGGATAGGCAATAATAAGATGAAAATTTTAGAACTATTTATGCAGCTTATTGTTTCTGGCTATACGGGAGGCTAGATAACTTACTCGACTCTCCCACTTAAAACAATTTTAAATGGATAAAATATTTAAACAATCTTTTAAATGCCTCAGAAAGCAGGAACTAAAGAATTCTTAAGATGCCAAAAACTCAGAGAAAGTTGGGTTCTGAGGCAGACTTTTGCTTTGAGAGTGCTTGCCCAATGCAGGTGACCTTGAGCTGTGATTTTTATGACCTCAAGAGATAAGGAGACAGGAGTCAAGCCTAGGGCAGATCAGTCTGTTAGAAAACCTCCTCTCCCTAAAAGCTGAGACCCCAACAGACCCCAGGAGACTACATCTCTAGTGTAAGGGTGATATAAAAGTAAACATGCCCTGTCTTCCCTCAAGGATGCATGAGGAAAATTGCCTGCCTTAAACCTTGATGCTGAGTAGGAGCCAAAATGTTTCCTCCAAGAACCAGAACCATAAGCTGAGCTTCAGTGGAATTCATGTGCCAGACTACTCTGAGAAAGCCTCAGCCAAGAATTTAGGTTGAAACAGTCCTGGTTGGTAGTGTTCCTAGGTAGAAGGCAGAGCAAACACAAATCCTGTCTAAAAGAACTCTTCTTCAACATAACCCTCAAATAATTTTGACTGTTTGCCATCCAAGGAATATGAGCTCCCAGTCAAAATTTTTTAAACTGAAAGGATGCAAGACACCAAAAGAAGAGCAAGCAGAAACAACTATAGAGACCAGATAATAGAATTAACACAAAACTATGCCTGCTATGTTGTAAGCAATAAAATGGGAGCTGAAAATATGAACAAAGAGTAAGCCTATATAAACTATCTTGATTATTTGAAAAATAACCAGATAGAATTTCTAGAAATAAAAAATGTAATTGAAATTTTAAAAATAAAAGGATAGACTTAAGAACAAATAAGACATAAGTGAAGAGAACTGGAAGATACATTTGAAAATGTAACCAGAATGCAGGGAGGAGACAAAGCTATGAAGGTTAGGAGGCAGAGACTAGAATGAGGAAGACTAAAGCGTTTGTAATTGGGGTTAAAGAGAGAAACCAGGAAGCATAATCTCGGAAGGGATAATGGTTGAAAAAAGTTTACAAAACTAAAAGAAGACGGCTATCCTCATATATAGGAAGCACAATGAATCCCAAATAGGATAAACATAAAGAAACAGAAGCCTATCTACAACATAAACTTGCAGAATACTGTAAGGATGAAATGACAACCCTCAAAGTGGCAAGAGAGGAAAAACAGATTACTTATGAAAGAGACTCACAGTTTATTTCGCAGTGGAAATCAGAAAGCAGTGGAATGTCTTTAATATGCTGAGAGAAAACATTGGTCAATCTAGAATTTTAGACCTATTAACCATATTTCACAATACTGTTACTCTATTATCTGTTTTTCCCTTCTTTTTTTCCTCTTCAAGCTTCTGTCTACCTTTGAGTTCATTAACCTTTTCTTTAGAGTTTCTTTTGATGTTAATCCTTGCCAGTGAATTCTTAAAATTCAATATTATATTTTACAGTTCTAGAGTACCCTTTTGAACCTCTCTTAGGGGTTCCAATTCTCTGTTGAGCTACTTTTTCTTTTCTTTGCCACATCGATGACAGTAATGTTATATAGTTCTCTGTCTGCTAATGCCAATAATGTTAGCATCTCTAGGTCTACCTCAATTAGTGATTTTATCTCATGATTACAGGTTACCGTTTTTTGCTGTGCATGGTTAGAATTTGTTAGGGGATTTTTTGGGTTTCTTCTTTAGTTGTGGTGTATAGGCCTTATTCCTAGGATATTATTCTTACCCATAGGACAATGCCTTTTTTGTCTAGTCTGATATCAACTAGTATACTGCAATTAATTTCTGTCACTAACCACCTGTTAGCAGGCCCTGTAAGTTAAGGATTCAGTCCTCTATAAGACTGCTCTCACTTTAAACATTAACCACGGGTTCAGAGTTCCCCCAAGCCACCTGCATTTCTGACCTATTGACTATAAGTTCTTGGGTTCCATGATCCCCTTAGATTTGATAATTCAGCGAGTGACTCACGGAACTCAGAAAAGTTCTATATTTATTATTACAATTTTATTATGAATGATAATTTTATTATGAATGATAAGATGAAGCTAAAAGAACACAGGGCAAGGTCTAGGAGGGTCCTAAGTGCAGCACTTCCATGCCTACTTCCCATGGAATCAGGGTATATTATCCTTCAGGCACATCAATGTGTTCACCAGCCAGGAAGCTCTCTGCTGAGGTTGGGTGTCCAGGGTTTTTATTGGGATTTTATTTTGTGGGTTGTAGGAAGTGAAATAAATAAAAATTCCTCTTCAAATTCTCTTAGCCTATTAAGAATAGATAGTGGTCTCTTTCTGTAGGTTAATCTACTCAAAGGCCTTTGTTACATCTGCTAGCTAAAGTAAAGAAATCAGTGTATTTTGTGTTCTTAGTTCTTACATTTTAGCCCATGTAATCCAGGTCCCCTCTTGTCTTAGTTAATTTTCCATTGCTATAACAGAATACCTGAGACTGTGTTGTTTATTTTTTATTTTAAAAAGAGGTTTATTTTGGGTTATGATTCTAGAGGCTCAGGTTGCCAAATCTGATCATCTTCTGGTGAGGACCTCATGCTTCATCATAACACGAGGGTAAGCTGAATGAATACCAAAAGGGCAACCACTAGGACAGCCTCACTTTATAGCAAGTCACTCTTGTGGTAATTAATCCAGTCCCATGAAGGGGAGGACTCCCACATTCATAAGAATTAACCCGCCGGGCGCGGTGGCTCATGCCTGTAATCCCAGCACTTTGGGAGGCCGAGGTGGGTGGATCACGAGGTCAAGAGATCGAGACTATCCTGGTCAACATGGTGAAACCCCGTCTCTACTAAAAATACAAAAATTAGCTGGGCATGGTGGCACGTGCCTGTAGTCCCAGCTACTCGGGAGGCTGAGGCAGGAGAATTGCTTGAACCCGGGAGGCGGAGGTTGCGGTGAGCCTAGATCGCGCCATTGCACTCCAGCCTGGGTAACAAGAGCGAAACTCCGTCTCAAAAAAAAAAAGAATTAACCCAGTCCCATGAGAGCAACATTAATCCCTCTTAACAACCGAATCACCTCTTAAAGGCCCCATCTCCTAACACCACCACACTGGGGACCAAATTTTTAACACATGAATTCTGGGGGACACACTCAAACCAGAGCATTCACACCTGCCCGCCAGAATCCATGTCCTTCTCACAATGCAAAATACAATTATTCCATTCTAATACTCCCAAAGGTCTTGGCTTGTTCCAGTACCAACTCAAAAGTCCAAAGTCTTACCTGTGAGCAGCCTGTGAAATCAAAACAAGTTATCTACTTCCAAGATTCAATGAATGGACAGATACAAGACAGACATTTCCATTCCAAAAGAGAGAGAGGGAGAGGGAGGGGCAAGAAGAAAGGAGTATCAGGCCCCAGGTAAGTCCAAAACCCTACAGGGAAAACAACATTAAGTCTCGAGGCTCCAGAATAATGTTCTTTGACTCCATGTCTCACACTTCAGCTCTCCCAGGCTGGTGTTGCTTGCTCACAGCTCTACTGTTTTGAAGTCTCCATGATGTTTCCATTCCCATGGCTCTGCTTGGCATTGCTTAATGGGGGCTCTCTGCAGTGGCTCAATCCCTGAGACAAGTCTTTTCCTGGGCCCCCAGGCTGTTCACAACATCCTTTGAAATCTGGGTGGAGGAGGTCATGCCCCCATAGCTCTTGCATTCCGCATGCCTGCAGAACTGATGCCACATGGATGCCACAAAGGTCAACTTGTACTTTCTATAGCAGTGGCTCCAGCTATACCTGGAGCCATGGCTGGGGTGGCAGAGGAGTGCTCCGCTTGAATGTGGGGTAACAAAGGCCTCAGGGGGCCCTGGGAAGCAAGTCTGTGGAGCGTGCCCTGGGTTCATTTCCTGAACCCTTCTGCTCTCCTATGCCTATGGGTGTATGATGGGAGGAGCAACCTTAAAGATCTCTGAAATACCTTCAAGGTCTTTCTTCCTTTGTGTTGCATATCCCTTCTGTCTATACTATTCTCTTTACTAAAAGGTTGGGGAACCACATCCTTGGTTTCCTCTATGGAACGCGTTTTTTCACTCTTTATATGGCCAGGCTGAGAATTTTCTAAGTCTTTCCACTTTGCTACCCTTTTGATTATAAATTTCATCTGTAAGTCATTTTTTCCTCTCTCACTACTTAATGTAAGTGGTTAAAAGTAGCCATATAATATCCTGAATACTTTGCTGCTACTTAGGTATTTCTCCCACTGTATATTCTAACTGATTGCTCTTAAGTTGTGTGGTCTGTGGAGTCCTAGGGCATGAACACAATGTAGCCAAGTTCCTTACAACTTTGTAACAAGGGTGGTCTGTTGAGTCCTAGGGCATGAACACAATGTAGCCAAGTTCCTTACAACTTTGTAACAAGGGTGGTCTGTTGAGTCCTAGGGCATGAACACAATGTAGCCAAGTTCCTTACAACTTTGTAACAAGGGTGGTCTGTTGAGTCCTAGGGCATGAACACAATGTAGCCAAGTTCCTTACAACTTTGTAACAAGGGTGGTCTGTTCAGTCCTAGGGCATGAACACAATGTAGCCAAGTTCCTTACAACTTTGTAACAAGGATGGTCTTTACTCCAGTTTCCAATACCTTGTTCTTCAGTTTCATTTGAGACCTTGTGAGAATGGCCTTTACTGTCCACATTTCTGTCAACATTGTGGGCATGAACATTTAGATGATCTCTGAGAAGCTCTAGATTATTCCTAGTCTTCTCTTCTGTACTGTCACCAGAATGACCCTAAATCCTTCATTCATGACAATATAGGCTTTTTCTAGCATTCACTTCAAAATTGTTCCAGGCTCTATCCATTGCCTGGTTCTAAAGCTGTTTCAACATTTTCAGTTATTACTTGTAGAGCAGTAACTTCACTTTTGTATCAATTTTCTCTTAGTCCGTTTTCTGTTACTGTCACTAAATACCTGATACTGGGTAATGTATAAGAAAAAGAGGTTTGTTCAGGCTCACAATTCTGGAGGCTGAGAAGTCCAAGGTCAAGCAGCCACATCTGGTCGACTTCTGGTGAGGGCCTCATGTTGCCTCATGCCGTAATACAGCAGGGAAGTGGGTGGGTGTGAAAAGAGGGAAACACAGAGAGAAGCCTTGCTTTATAATAACACATTCTTCTAACTAATTCAGTCTTGTGAGAACAAGGACTCACTCACTTCCTCGAGAATTAATCCAGTCCTGTGAGAGTGGCATGAATCCTCATTAGTGACCTAATCGCCTCTTAAAGGCTTCCAACACTGCTACCCTGGGGATGAAGTCTCACACTGGTAACTTGGGGAGCACACTCAAATCATATATGGCACCTCTTTTTTTTTTCCAGAAGTCAGGCTGGCTCTAAGCTCTAACCCTCTACTCACATGGTTGGTCTTTCTGGTGACCAGCCCTTTCCTGAGCCATCTCATCTCTTAGTGTAAACTCAGGTGTGATACAAGGGACTCATAAATAACAAAGTCACTCCTATTACTCCAGGGATTTTCTACCTTTCAGAAACCAGGGACAAATACCAGTCAAATTCTTTATTATACCACCGGGTCTCCACTGCCCAAAAGCTCAAGGTATTTACCAAGGTCTCTACACTTTGGGCCAGAATTTCACCTACTCAGTACTATACAACCTGTAAAATCTCTGTTGAGCTCTTAGCTTCCCAGAGATTTCCAGGCCCCTGAAATCTTGCCACTGTTCATGCAGCTTAGGTTTTAGCCTAGAAGCAAAGAGAAACCCTATTCAGGCTTTTCGGGCTCCTTTTCTGTAACTTGCTCTTCTCCTGAGCTCTGGTTCCCCAATTCCAGCCTCAAAAATCTAAGACTTTGACATCTTTTTCTTCTGCTTAGTAAGACTGCTGCTCTCTGCTTGAGCTCCATTTCCTTCTGACAAGGTGTGGGCCATGAACCCATTAAAAACTACCCTCAGGAAGAAAACTGAGGTGAGTGTGGTGCTCATCTCCTGTGTTTTATTTCTTTCAAGAATAGCAGCACACAATGCCTGTAAAACTGTTTCACAGTTCTTGCCAGTTGTATAGTGATTTTTAAGTCAAACAACAGCTTTTTTCTTATATCCAGAGCCATAAGTTGCCAATGTTTCCTCAATATAGAACTTTATACCATCAAATATCTTTGAATAAAATTTTAAAATGAAGACATTTCCGACAAACAAAAAAGAGATGTTTAACACATCTTCATTTGAGGCAATTTTAATGGCTTTTTCAAACAAGAAGAATGGAAAGTCTAAGATATAATAAGCAATAATGAGTAAAGAAAGTAGCAATATTTGGGTTAATATTTGGAAGTTAATTTAATTTTAATTAAAAGTGGGAATATTATATTAATCTGTCTTAATTGCATGAAATAATAATTATGTCATAACTTTAAAAGTATGGCAGAAAACAAGTGCAAATATATAGCAGATCAGTCAAAAAAAAAGAACAGCTTTGAATTTTTGTACTGAATTCCTTGTATGGATGAGAAAAAGAAAAAAGATAACTATAAATTTAATTTTGATAACTATAGAGGGTTAAAATGTTTAAGGAAACCACTAACAAATGACTTTCCAATTTTAGTAGTAGATAATAAATGAAGTGAGAAAAATATTTTAAAAATCCAAGATGAATTCAAGGGAGAAAATGAAAAATAGAAATGGCAGCAAAAATAGAAGACACAAAATATCAGCTTTAAATTCAAGTATACAATAAATGTAAATGAACTGAATGTTCTATTTGAAAGACAGTAGTTACCAGAATAGGAAAAAAAAAAAAAAAAAAGCCCAGCTATTTGACAAACAAACAAACATGTCTAAAATATAAGGATGAAGGCTGAAAATAGAAGATGAAAAACAATATGGAAGAGCCTGGTATAGGTATAATAAAGTGAAACCCAATATAATAAAGGCATATAAAGCATAACTAGAGAGTAAGAGGACCACTAAATAATAATAGATTAAATTCACCAGGAAGATAATAACTATTCCAAGTATATATTTACCAAGTAAGATAAGATTAATGTGAAAAGTAAAAATTGACAGAATTATAAGGAGAAGTAGGCAAGTTCATGATCACAATGGAAGCTATTACATAATGTTAAATAATTCCATTAGAAGAGAGGAGGCTGAGAATGGTGGCTCATGCCTGTAATCCCAGCACTTTGGGAGGCTGAGGGGGGATAATTGCTTGAGGCCATGGGTGGAGACAAGCCTGAGCAACACAGTGGGACCCTGTCTCTACAAAAAGATAAAAAAATTAACCCGACATGATAGCACACACCTGTAGTCCCAGCTACTCGAGAGGCTGAGGTGGGAGGATCACTTGAGCCCAGGAGCTTGACGCTGCAATGGCGCCACTGCACTCTAGCCTGGTCAGAGAAAGACTCTGTTTCTTAAAAGAAAGAAAGAAAAGAAAAAAGAAAAAGACAAGACAAGAAAGGACCAAAGTTGAGTCAAACATCTTCACCTCCCAATGTTAGGAAATGAGTAGCAGAGTAAACCCAAATAAAGTTAAGGAAGGAAGTAATAAAAAGGAATGGATACAATTGAAAAAAAAAAAAAAAAGTACAGCAGAAAGGATCAACAAAACCAAATGCTGATTTTTGAAAGAACCAATAAAACTAGCAAAACTCTGTGAAGAGTAATAGGAAAGAGGAGAGAGAGAGAAGGAGGGAATCAATACACGTATCCGAAATGAAAAGAGGATATAGTAATTAAACCTGCAGAAATCAAAACAATAATATAATCTTATTTCGCCAATATATTTGAAAGCTCTGCTGATCGAATTCCCTGGAAAAAAAAATTTGCCCAAACTCACTTCAGTAGAAATAAAAAACCTAATCAGTCTTAGAATCATTCAAGAAACATAATCAGATTTCTAACTGGGAATCTTCCTACGAAGAAGGTATCAGATTCAGATATTTTACCAGTGGCTACTAACACATTTTCAAAGAACAACAATTTTTATCTCATATGAACTACTCCAGAATGCAGAAAAAGTGGATATACTGATGAGACTAACATAGACTTGATATCAAAACCTGGCAAGAATGGTCTTTAAAAAAAAATGCCAGGCCGGGCGCGGTGGCTCATGCCTGTAATCCCAGCACTTTGGGAGGCCGAGTCGGGTGGATCACGAGGTCAAGAGATCGAGACCATCCTGGTCAACATGGTGAAACCCCGTCTCTACTAAAAATACAAAAATTAGCTGGGCATGGTGGCACGTGCCTGTAGTCCCAGCTACTCGGGAGGCTGAGGCAGGAGAATTGCTTGAACCCGGGAGGCGGAGGTTGCGGTGAGCCGAGATCGCGCCATTGCACTCCA
>PVKV010013402.1:0-29315 GCA_004027835.1 Alouatta palliata | reverse complement strand
TTTGTCACTGGGTGTCTCTTGATGTATTTCACCACAGAATAAGTTTAAGTAGAAAAGTCGTATGATCATTTCAATAGATGTAGGAAAAAGTATTTGAAAAATCTAATATCCATTCATTTATTTTGGAAAAAAAATTTATTTAGAAAAAACAAGGAGAACCAAATAGGAACTTCTTTAACTTCAAACACAGTTTTCTAAACCCAGCAGCAAATAAATGTATTTAGCATATAAAGTGAGCAAGGTTTTTCACTGTTAGGAAAGAGGTTTACAAATATGGAAAGTGGGAAGTCTAGGATTGTATATTTGTTTTCAGTGGGAGTTGGAAGTGTCAGTTAAGTATCACTTAAAGTTGAGAGAGAGAGAGAGAGAGAGAGAGAATGTGTGTGTGTGTGTGTGTGTGTGTGTGTGTGTGTGTGTGTGTGTTTATGTAACACTCTCTAACTCTGTGTGCTGAGAAGGCACAAAAATAGTGATACTTCATTACCAATGTACACCCCTAGTAGCAGGTTCTCTGCTGAAGGGAACTAAGCCTCCTTGGAGAAGTAGGGAAATGGAGCAGAAAAAGTATACAATGAATCTGAAACATCGTTTTGTGTCAGAAAAATAAAACAGTGCTCAAAGCATCATGGGGACCTGTCAAAACGACACAATAGCCAACTTAAAGGACCACACTGGCCACATCTGGGCAATTTGAGCTTTAAAAAGAAAATCTATGTTGATGGATTTGTGGCATATTGTATGTTTCAAAGATAGCCACAACAGTCTCTTCCATTTTACATATTCTTCTTACAATGTGTCTTTGACCCTTCTCCTATTGAGAGGCAGGGTCTATGTCCCCTCCCCTTGAACCTGGGGAGCCTGTGCAAACTAGTCCATGTGAGAACCATATGGAGAGAGCCTGAGACTGCCTGAAAAGAGAGTACTGCCACATCAGCCTCCAACAACTTCAGCCACCATCTGACAACTACATGAAAGCATCCTGAGCCAAATCCACCTGGCTGAACCCTCCCCAGATATCCGACCTACAGAAATATCAAGAAATACATTTGACCTTATATACCCAAAGGATTATAAATCATTCTACTATAAAGACACATGCACACGTATGTTCATTGCAGCACTGTTTATAATAGCAAAGACTTGGAACCAACCCAAATGTCCATCAATGATAAACTGGATAAAGAAAATGTGGCACATATACACCATGGAATACTATGCAACCATAAAAAAGGATGAGTTCATGTCCTTTGCAGGGACATGGTTGATGCTGGAAACCATCATTCTCAGCAAACTGACACAAGAACAGAAAACCAAACACCACATGTTCTCACTCATAAGTGGGAGTTGAACAACGAGAACACATGGACACAAGGAGGGGAACATCACACACTGGGATCTGTTGAGAGATAGGAGGACTAGGGGAGGATAGCGGGGCAGAGGGAATTGGGGAAGGATAATATTAGGAAAAATACCTAATGTAGATTCAGGGGGATGGATGCAGCCAACCACCATGGCATGTGTATACCTGTGTAACAATCCCATACAATCTGCACATGTACCCCAGAACTTAAAATATAATTAAAAAAATTAAAAAATAAAATTTTTATGCAATTTCGACAGACCTAAAATAACCAAATCTTGAAAAAATGTAAAAAAAAAAAAAAAAAGAAAGAAAGAAATGTCAAGAAATAATGCAATGCTTGTTGTTGTTTTAAGTCACTACATTTGATTGGGGTTGAAAATATGAGCTGATACCATGACAAAACCTCAATACACCTGACTTTGGTTTTGGACTTTGGTTTTGGTGGCAGGAGGCCTTGACACTGCTGGTGAAAGCTTGCAGGGGCTGTGTGAGAGGGCTGGCAGGGCCCTGAGGAGTCTCTCAGTGAGTGCTTAAAGCTTCCAAGCAGTTGGATGAAAGAACCCTGGATATGGGGTAGTGGGTGGTTGAGTGATATTGTCACCTCTGGTAATGCAAAAAGACAGGAAATATGCTGAATAAACTTGATGATTCCACTAAAGAGGTTAGCAGACAGAATTCTGAAAGTACTACCAGATTGCGGGCTTTGTTTTTGTTGTGTTTTTTGTTTTTTGCGTGTTAAAACATGAGAGGAGAGGTGAGCTGTGGAACAAACCATGATGTAAAAGGAGCCAAGACTCATCAGGCTTGAAAGGCAGACTTGCTCTCATTCCCACCCTCTCAAGGTGGGGAAAAGTTGCCAAATTAGGAAAAGATTTCAGGACAAAAAGAAAATCCTTGAGGGGTACCTATAAGATTCTTTGTTAAACCCTCAGAAATATTCAAGGTATCATTGACCCTTCCACCCAGGAAGAAAAGGGTGGGGACTTCTGAAGGTGTGCCTTGCTGCTGAACAGTACGGCTTCTAGCATCTTGAGACCATTGTCCCAGAGGGAGCCCAAGAAACAGTAGGGTTTATCTCGAAAAGATTTGTGAGTTAGGCTTTTCTCTGGAAGAGTTTGTATTAGGGTTCTCTGCAGAAACAGAACCAACAGAATGTGTGTGTGTGTGTGTGTGTGTGTGTGTGTGTGTGTGTGTGTGTAAATGTTAGTTTATTTTAAGGAATTGTCTCTTGTAATTATGGAGGCTTGGCCAATCTGGAATCTGACGGGGTAAGCTGGCAGGCTGGAGGCCCAGGGAAGGGTTGCAGTTTGAATCTGAAGGCCATGTCTGCTAGCAGAATTCCTTCTTGCTTGGAGAGGTCAGTTTTTGTTCTATTAAGGCCTTCAGCTGTTTGGATGAGACCCACCCACGCTGTGGAAGATAATCTGCTTTACTCAAAGTGTCACTTTTAAAATGTTCACCTCATCAAAGAAAAAAAAAAAAAACCCTTGACAGAAACATCCAGTAAAGTGTTTGATGAAATATTTGGGCTCTGTGACTCAACCAAGTTGACACATAATCATCAAAGAGTAGGCTGTAAACTGATACACTAAAAATGTGCAAGTTTTTTTCAAGTATTATATAAGCTTGAACTGTCAGTGACAGAGACAGTGCAAAATGAAGAGGCCCCTGAATGTCCTAACTTCTAGGAGCAGGAAGCAGGCTGAGAAAACTACTTAACTTGGGTTACTTTGTATGGAAAAGAAGACTCAAAGGGTGGAGGCAAGAGCCCTGGAGAATTATTCCTGGCGTCGACCTGAGTCCTAATCAAGGGACTAGAAACAAGTCCTGGCCATTTCAGAACTGCTATGGAAAAGCACCTGATGTGTGCCTCACATCTTCTCCCTTTTTAAATGAAAATATCTGTAGAAGTTTTCCTATGCTGTCCCACTGTTATGCATGGGCTTATGGGGTGAGTGTTCACAGGTCTTCAGATTCAGAGAAAGACCTCTGTGTGAGGAGCTGAATCCAAGGAACCTCGCTGGAGGAGTCTTGTCTGAACCTGGACCTGATTTAGATAACAGATAACCTGATTGAGATCCTGGATTTGGTGCTATTGCACTAATAGATTTGGGGATATTAGAGAGAGGGTTATTGCATATGGGAGGGGTGTGAATTGTGGCCAGAGGGTGGATCATAGCAGATTGTACTTCCCAAAGATGGCAGCAACAATATCTCTTATCACATGTTATCCTTCTTATAACGTGCGTAGAGGTGGGATCTATTTCCTTCCTCCTGAATCTAGGCAGGTTGTAACTGGCAGATGTGATGATTCTATATGACTTCTAAAGCTTTGTCATGCTGGTGGCAAATCATCACCTTGCTGGCTGGGTGACTCACAGTGGAGCCCTGAACTACCATATAAACTTTGAGCCCTGTGGTTACCATCCTGTGGAGCCCAAGTGAACCGACATGTAGAGACCACATGGAGATGCTCTGAGGCTACGCTAGGAGAGAGACACTCAATAAGCCCCTAACTGGCCAGCACCCCACGCTCCGAGCTCTGACCATTGTCTGGCTCTAACTGCATGAGGGACCCTGAGCCAGAATCACTTAGCTGAGTTTATCCCAAATTCCCAACCCACAGAAACCATGAAAGATGATTAAATAAATGTTGTGTGAAACCCCCAGGCTTGTGAATGATTACACAACAAAACATAACTGGAAAAGAATTACAATACACTGAATAAAATCTGAATTCATGAGTCCCTGCATACATAAATGAATAACAAAGTAGATGACATAAAGAAAATCTCTTCCTGATAGAGCGCCAGATAAGAAATACAGAAGGAACAATGGAGTTTAAAAAAAAAAGTTTCAGTACATACAGAAAACCAGCAGTCAAAATTTGATGAGGAACAGAATATTTACATATTCTGCAAGTCTTTCGCCACACGTTACCTTTTAATTACAAAGGGACAAACAACTCTACTTTAAGGACACTTGCTGGATATAACCTTAACCAAGCAATTAAAGCTAGCATCACCAATATTGGGATGAGCCAGCATTATATATGTGGTATACTAAGAAGGACAAAGTGTCAGTTCTTTGGTATTCCTGTGAAAAATTTGTAACATGAATCTTAGGAGGAAACATCAAACAAATCCAAGTTGAGGGACATTCTTTAAAACAACTTGCCTCTACCCTTCAAAATATGAAGGTCAAGAGACAGAAAGGCTGAGGAACTGTTCCAGATAAAATGAGACTAAGGAGGCATAGCAACTAAATGCAGTCTGTGATCCTGGGTTGGATCCTGGACTAGGAAAAAAAAATTAGATATAAAGACATTATTGGGATAATTGACAAAAATTGAACATGGACTGTAGTTTAGGTAAAAGCATTATAGCAATGCTGATTTCTACAATTATACTGTAAGAGGCTGTGTTGACCTCAGGAAATATATGCTTTAGGATTAAAGGCACATGCAGCATTAACTTGTTCTCAAACAGTCCTCCCAGAAATACACGTATGTACTGTGTATATGTATGTATACATATATACATGCATGCCTATATATGTATATATATGTATGTGTGTGTGTGTGTATATAGATATCTCTGTATAGTAATTCATTCATTTTCTCTCTGGTATAGTATTCTAGATCTAACTCTTTATATTCTATGTATTGTTATAGAATAATTGCTATATTCTTTATCACTGCAGACTATATCACAAAATATCTATCTATATCTATATAGATATAGATACACAGTATCTATATATATTTAAAAAGAGAGAGAAATGATAAGGAAATGGGACAAAATGCTGAATCTGAGATAAAGCATAGGAGTTTCTTATACTATTCTTACTATTCTTCTGTGAGTTTGAAATGATAGCAGAATAAACATGAGCAAGATGAGAGTGCTTGCTGTCTCGCTTCTATTTAATGTGGCACTGGAAGTCCTAGCTAGTGCAGGAAGGCAAGAGAAAGAAATAAACAATATGCAAATTTTAAAAAAGAGAGAAACAAAACTGTGATTATTCACAAATGATATGGTTATGTAGAAAAGCCAAATGCTCTGTGAATACATTATTAGGATAACTAATGCCTTTTAATAAGGTTGTTAAATGCAAAATCAACATGTAAAATTTAATTGCTTGTCTGTATAACAGTAACAAAGGGAAAATGTAATTTAAAACTGATACCATAACCACTGGCATCAAAAATATAAAATTTCCAAGAATGAATATAACTAAAATGTGTAAGGTCCTCATGGAGAAAAAATTGTGAAACTTCGTTGAAGGTTAATAAGAAGGTCAATATTGTGAAGGAGTTTATTCTTCCCTAAAATGAACAGTATATTAACTTGCTATTAAAGTTTGTGAATGACTGCGTATAATTTGACAAGTGGGTTCTATAATTTATATGGAAACCCAAGGGCCAGAAATAATGATGGCCATCCTAAAGAAACAGCACAAGACCATGCTGGTGAGAAACAGAAGCTTGTGCAACTCTTTTGGAAAACAGTTTGACTTTATTTAATACAGCTGAAAATGCCATACTCTAGGACCCAGACACTCTAGGACTCAGACACTCTACTCCCAGGAACAACCTGGCATATAATCTTTTCCATATTTGTACTGGGAGACATGAACAAGAAAGTTCTAGCAGCTTTGTTCATAATAATTTAAAATTACAAACAATTTAAAGATCTAGCAACAGAGGAATGTATAAATTCTAAATTGTGATATAGTCTACAGTGATAAAGAATAGAGCAATTATTCTATAATAAGATGTAGAATATAAAGAGAGAGATCTAGAATACTATAACAGAGTGAAAATGAATGAATTAGAGCTACATGTAATAATATTGGTAAATCTCAGGCACGTAATATTGGTTAAAAAGAAGGAAGTGACAAAAACAAGTAAAAACTGAGTAATATACATGGATAATCATTGTATCGTTATTTTATATGCCACATGTACTTTATAACGACTTTGTTTCTATTCAGAAGTTAATTTTAAATATTTGTTATGGCATTGATTATAATAATAAAATACCTTTCAATGTCCCCCAAAAGTAATTGACTGAAATAATGACAGTAAACCAGGCCATAGCATACTAAACAAATATTTAAAACGAATGTTGCACCTGCACAAGTATTTTGTTGAGACAGAAAGTTGTTCACAACATGCTGTTACGGGAGGAGAAAAGCAAGTTACAAAACTAGCATTTACTATAGGGTTCTCATTTGAATAAATAGATGAGATACATATGGAAGAATATAGACTAAAAATTGAGGTTTATTTCTGACTGGTCAGTTGAATAATTTTTCTTTCCTTCATGATTATCTGTATTTTCTGATATTTCCCCACAATAAACAGATACTGCTTTTATAAGGGGGTAAAATCTGATGCTAACCAGAGACCAGTGCATACCTGGCCGTCATGTACTCGTTTCATGCATTCATTCACTTGCTTTTCACCATTCATGTGTGTTTGCAGAGGGTCTGTTGTGTGTGAGAGGCCCTCTGCTTGGTGATAGCAAAAGAAAGACGAGCAAGGCAATGTCCCTGCCCTCTGTATAAATAATAACCTATTGCCATATGCACTATTATGACACAAAATGACACTCATTAATATGAGAACGTTCACTGCCTCTTCACTTCCTTCAGTCCACCAAAGAAAGTCCCGTAATTTCTAACCCAATTCCTATCGCCCTTGTCCTAATCTGCTTGGACTGCTATAGCAAAATGCAATACACTGGGTGGCTTAAGCAACAGACATTTGTTCTCACTGTTTTAGAGGCTGCAGAGTCCAAGATCAGCATGCTGACCAGCTTGATTCCCCGTGAGGGTGCTTTACCTGGCTTGCAGATAGCTGTCTTCTTGCTCTGTCTTCACATGCTACAGAGAGGGAGAGAGCTCTCTGTGCCTCTTCTTATGAGGCCAACCATCTTATCAGATAACCCCTCTCCTTATGACCACATTTAACCTTGATTACCTTCTTGAAAGTCGTAACTCCGAATCAAGACACACTGGGGACTAGAATTTCAACATATGAATGAGAGGGGGGTGCAATTCAGTTCGTAGCACCCCTCTTTCTTTCTTTCCTCATTAAGAGGCAGGCTGGCCCACATATTAAAAGGATGAAGAGGAAGTGGCATGGAAAAAAGGGAGGGAGTTGCAGGGAAGCTGAGAGTGAAGAGATTAAGACAATTGTGGGAGAGATGCTGGGGACAGCTGAGCATGTGAGGGAAATGGGGGAGAAAAGAAGGGATGTTACCAAATCTCTCCATGAATTAGGTGTTTGTATCCTAGTAACCATTTCTGAAAAAAGCAAGTAAAGAATTTGTATTGTTAAAATTACTTTTGACCTTGGGGCTGTGTTCCTTCAACCACATTATTCTTCCGAGGCTGGACCTTATGAGTTTTGAATTTAATGGTTCCACAATAATAGTTGGCATGGGCACACAGAGGGCAGAGCTATCTGAAACTCCATCACTAAGCATAAAAACAGGAATAGAGTGAAGAATTGTATCGGAATATAAGGAACTCGTTACTGTAGTTAAATGTATTAGAGAAGATCCACTTGTTATCCCGGGGCTCAGTTCACCCCATGTGCCTGGATTTGTCCCAGAGTAAGGACCAAATTGTAGAAGGCAGAGAAGGCCTTGACTCTCTGGGAAACAGCAGAGGGAATTTCCTACCAACTTTTTCTTAAACTCAAGTGACAGAAAAATAATTTGCATCTGATAGTTTAGAATGATTTGTTAGCTTTAACATGGAGCCTGCACTAATTCGTAGGAGACTCAATTTACTTATGTGTTTTTGTTGCTTTTTAAAATACAACCAGTTTATTTTCCAAGTGATGGGTTCTTTGACTTCCCTGCCTCCAGAACTATAAGCCAATAACTTTCTGTTTATTATAAATTAGTCTCAGATAATCCCGTTATAACAGCACAAAACGGATGAAGGCAAGCAGGCACAGCAGGAGAGTGTTAGGCCCAACGTACAGTATCAGGCCTGAGGTTTCAGGAGGAGATGTGGACGAGGAGCAGGATCGAGGACTCAGGGGAGCCAGAGCTGTGGGAGCACCTGGAGGGAGAAGTCGGGGCAGGAAAGGGCAGTGGGGCAGGATGAAGATTCCTCAGGGACACTTAGATCCACCACCCGCTCTTCCTTATTGAGGCTCTAAATTCATCTGCTCTGAGGTGGGCACTCAGGGTGACTCATTTCTGATGTGGGATGAGGCTGATGATAAAGTGAATGTTTGTTCTGCTCCTCAGTAGGCTTTGCTGGATGTCTGTCCTGCCCAAAGCAGGGCAGAGATAGATAACGGTGAACGCGAAAGGCCTGGCTTAGTTTCCTATTGCTGCTGTAACAAATTACCATAGACTGGGTGGCTTAAGTATAAACTCACTGGCCAGGTATGGTGGCTCACACCTGTAATCCCAGCACTTTGGGAGGCTGAGGTGGGTGGATTGCTTGAGGCTGGGAGTTCAAGACCAGCCTGGCCAACACGGCAGAAACCTGTCTCTACTAAAAATACAAAAAGTAGCTGGGCACAGTGGTACGTGCCTATAGTCCTAGCTACTCAGGGGGCTGAGATGGGAGAATCACCTGAGCCCAGGGAGTCTGAGGCAATAGTGAGCAGAGATCGTGTCACTTCACTCCAGCCCAGACAGCAGAAGGAGACCCTGTCTCAAACAAAACCCAACAAATACCCATAAGCTTGTATCTCACTTCTGGAAGTCAGAAGTTTAAGATCAGTTTTACTAGGCTAAAATAAGGTGTAAAACCTACATCATGACCATGAGGGTTATTTCTGGTATCTCTAATTCCGTGATAAAGCCCAGCAGGCCCCTCTGTTTCTTGCATAAACTCCTGGAATCCACAAAGTGCTCTTTGTGGCTGAGCAGGAGTCCCTGGAACTGTGCCCTAGGAGTTTCACAGCTGAGACAGGGTCTCTGAGGTTCATTTCTGGTTGGCTGCTTGGGGTTTGATCACCTGCCCTGGATGTGTTTTGTCCTCTGAATTGTTTTTCTTCAGGCACTCCAGGGCCCTTGACCAAAGGCTTGGTGCTCTAGAACTCTGGCTGGCCAGCCCATCCGTGACCATCCTTTTTGAGCCAGGATGGCCACAGGTGACATTGCTCCTGCTGATGTTATTAATAAAGGCTCTGACCTTGGTTATCAGGGCAAATCCAGCTTATGTTTACTATGCAATGTACATTTTTGTCCTGTTGTGTTCAGAGAATCGGAAGTCCTTATGCAGTAGATAAGGCCTGATTGTGAAGCCCAGAGTCCTGTTTATAAGTGGCTCATGGGAGGGGCCTCCATTCTCTCTAGTAGGGTCTTCCTTGGGAGCGCTTGAGTAACCAGTGCCCTGGGTTAGCCAGAATACCTCCCTCCCTGGCCTTTGGCCTTGTTCTACAATAGAAGCTTGTCATGAGCCTGCACAGCCAAAAGGGAGGGTGTTTCTATTCCTAGTCAGACCTGGAGATGATACTGAACATAATCCTCTAAGCTAGGAATGTAGGAAATACACAGCATGGAGGGGGTAATGTGGGGCAGTTTGTGATGACTGTAGATTCCTGGAAGTTATTTACAGTGTTTGGCCTGTGTGACTGCAAACAAGCACAGAGGCAGTTCTTCTTTCTACATGCTCGAAGGGAGAATCTATTTCCTTGCACTTTCTAGTTTCTGGAGGCTGCCTGCCTTCCTGGCTTGTGGTCTCATGTCACTCTGTTGTCCACCTGTCTACTTCTGTCATCACGTCTCCTTCTCGGACTGTGACCCTCCTGCCTCCCTCTTATAAGGACCTGTGATTATTTGGAGCCCTCCTGAATAGCACAGGATAATTTTTGCATCCAAGATCCTGACCTTAATCACCTCTGCAAAGTCCCTTTTGCAGTGTAAGAAAACCTATGTATCAGTGCCAGGCTTAGGACGTGGACATCTATGGCACCCTTATCCCGTCTGTTGCGAGCCATGCCCTGTCCCGCTCCCTGACCTGGAATGCACTTGGTTTTCCTTCACACAGTAAAGGAAGGCAGAGTATTGAAGGGCTGCGTCCTGCGGTGATGGATGCCAGGCATGAGCTCACTGGAATACTTTCAGTATCGTTCCTTTGAGTATATGGCTGTGAGCGAGGAGTCGGATAATTTCCACTCCTATCACTGAACCTGTGGTGTTGTAAACTGAAGCTTGACTGGCAATTGGAGAAGAATCATCTTTCCCTTTGTATTTTCTCATTTCACACTGATTTATTGCAAGTTGTAGCTCACAGTCTTAGCAAATGAAGCCATTTGTTTCTCCATCGCTGTTCATTCCCCAGAATTGAGAGGCCTGCTTAGAAAAATGTTCTTTTAGGGAATAAATGCAGCACAGAGGGGCTCAGCTGCTTCCCGTGTGGAGGAATCCACACTCCACACTCAGCTCTGGCCCTCAGTCTTTCCAGGGGAATCTTCCACGGCAGAGGCAGGACGCTCAAGGCCTTATGAGTCACAGGTGGGAATAATCCTGAAACTCATGATGTGGGTCCCTCCCTGTTAAGGTGACCACAGAGGTTAGGGCCAAAGTCAGGGCCCCAGACACCTCGCCCCCTCCCCTTTCATGCCCCACTCATATCACTGGGGGACGGGGCCAGCACATTCTCCCAAAGAGGTGCCTTGTAACAATTGCTTTAAAGGAATGTGTTGACAAGAAGGTTGCTAAGATTTCAATGGAAAGATGTTGAAAGAAACAGTGTGAAGGGAACATCCCATCAGTGGTCCGCCAGCGAGACACAAGGAGGGGCCGGTCTGTGTGTCTGAGCCCATCCTTTTCTGCACTCGTTCTCCTGGCAAAGAAGAATATCAGCCCCATCCAGGGCCCAGCCTCATCTCCAGTCCCATCTCCTAGATGTGAGAGTCTGGCCTTTTCCCACTCTGGGCACGGCCCACTGTGGTCAAGGCTTGTGCAGCGTTGGGCACTGGGGCAAGATCCCAGATCAGAGTCTGTGGATGTGGGAGGAAAGACCATGGAGAACCCACACAGGGCCTGTGTGAGTCTGAATCTCTGTCCCAGCTCAGTCTACCAGGTCTCTGCATTGGAGTGGGAGGCCTGGGTGCAGCCCTTAGTTAGAAGTTTCTTGGCCCTCCTCTGCCAACATGCCTTGTTTATCTTGGGGCTTCATGGGGAGCGGTCACTGCAGTCGAGGCAGGGTCCCTGGCCATAGGTCCACCTAAAAGCAGCACAGCCACACAGCAATTTCTAGCTGCAGGAGCTGAGGTTTTCTTTCCAGCTAAACTCATATGTTCTCTAGGACACAATGAGAGATACTATGCATGTGTCTCGTCTTCTACCGCACCACAGTCTCCTTGAAGGCAGGAACTAGATTTGCTTCATTTAAGCGTATTTACTTTTCTTTGTCTTCAAGGTGTCTAGGCTAGTGCTGAGTACACAGTGCACGTCACATGACTGAGGATGACACATGGCCCCCGAGAACTGCTACATGGTCAGTGTCCCTGAGCAGCCAGCGAAGGTGCTGAGGTGGGCACCTGCAGTCCGGCAGGGTGTTTTTAACCTGCTGTAACCTCGAATTCCAGTGTGAGCGGGAGGCATTTCTGTGGTTCCTAATGGCGCTATACAGGGCTGCAGCACTCTCTCTCGGCTCAGGCTGCAGCTTCGGAAGATGCTGATTTGCCCGTTTTTCCTGATTTTTCTTCTCTGTGAGATCAGTGATTCCCACCCTTGGTGTTACAGCACCCCAGGGTGTCTCCAGCTGTCTCACGGGCTTGCACAGAAGTCTCAAAACCATTTGCTTCAAACAAAAAACAAATATGCAGAGTACAGCAGTTTTAGCTGAGTTTGGAGACGGGGAAGAAAAAAAAGTACGACAAAATCCAAACAAGCAAATTGGGTGTCACACTCCAAAAAGCTGGACTTGCTGCCTTAGAAAAGAGAAGTGGTTACACAAAGCCAGTGTCTTCATGTGCTGGTTTGAAATGCTATTCCAAGGACTGCTGCACAAATTCAATCATACAGGATGTTTCTTCTTTTTCTTTATAAAAACCATTTTATTGCTTTATTTTCCTTTTCCATAGAAAATAAATGTTACATAGATGAATAGCAATATATACAAAACCATTCAACAGAGTTCTGAACCAGCAACTCTGAACGGTGAGTCTTCAGCGAAGCAGAACTTCGCCATTTGCTGAAGCTCTGTTTGTTCAGGAAAGGCTTTAGAACCAGAAATGCCCTGTTCGGGTTGAGGATTTTTCAGCTCCTTGATCAGGTGCGCTACGGAGGCAGTGGTGCCTAATTTTCCTTATCTATAAAATGGAGATGATGATAATCATACCTCACAAAGTTAGGAAAATTCAATAAATTAAAATTTATAAAAGGCTTAAAACAGAGATTGGTACATACTAAGCCTTATATCAGTGTGTGCTCAAGAAAGCATTGGGAGCCTGCCTTGTACCGGGACTGGTGCTAGCTCAGTAGGTTCCCAGGCCGACTGTTTGTATCTGGGGCGGTTTTTGTCTCGGGGGACAGAGAAGGAGACACCTGAATAAAATACCTTGTGATGAATGCTAGTTCTGTACAGAGTCATGTGAGGATTCTTAATCAAAACATGGATTCTGGTGCTGGCATTTGCTGTTACTATTTTGGGCAAGTCATTTATCTTTTCTGAGTCTCTGGATATTCATAGGGAATGCTAGGTTACAATAACAAATAGGCTTGGTGATTTTGGTGGCTTCGCACAATAGACGTTTACTTCTTGCTCCAGGAACAATTCTGAGCAGGTGTTCAGATTGTCAAGGCAGCTGTCTTCCATGTGGTCATCCATGGATCCAGGTTGACAGTGGCTTCCAAGATTGCCCTGGGCATCAACATCCCAGGTAGCCTGGGAAAGAGCATGGAGGCTCCCCTTTGCCTGGGGGGACGTTCTCATGGGCCAGACAGTTGGTGCCGCTCACTGCCATGCACATTCTCATGGAGGAGACTTAATCACATGCCCACATCTAATGGCAAGAGAGGCTAGAGATATTGAACTCTGTGTCCAAACAAGGAGAGCAGGTTTTGCTAGACATCTCGATTTGTTTTTTTTTCTAAGATATGAGGTGATATCCCTGCCATGCTGACTTACATGAGTTGTTGGGGGAACCGTGTGCTATAATGAATGTCAAGCCACCTGGGTAGAAGGAGCTGTGTGGACAAGGCGGTTGTTGGCTGGGACCAGTGGCCTTGGCCTGCTGAAGAGTGGGGCGGGGGTTCTGCCGGCATCTCAGCAGCACCTCTACATTGTGTCCTGACCAAATCAACTCAATTTAAACCGTGTTCACAGAGGAGTGTACCAGGCCCTGCCCTGGATGCTAGGGATGCAGGTGTCCCGTGACAAGCTCAGGGAGGAGGAATCCTAGTTTAGTGTGAGATGTAGTATGAGAGCTTGTATGTGGTGTCGAACCCAGATGAGGTGGTCAGGACGTCTTTCCCAAGGACAGGGCATCTAACCAGAGAACAGAGGGAGATGGACCATAAGGAGCAGGGTGGGGCAGGGGCAAGGTGGAGGGAGGGTGTTTAAAGCAGAGGAAATTCCATGAGCAGTGGTCCTGAGAGCAAGAGAGCATGGCTTGAGCTAGGAATGAAAGCTCATTATGGTCAGACATTGGGTGGAGGAGAAGAAGCCAAGAGACCAGAAGGCTGGCAGAGCTTTGTAGGTTGTGGTGAGGCCTAATGGGCAGCTCACCTTTCTGCGGGAAATGCCTTCTTTGTTAAAGGTGACTTACTTCCTAGAGCCACATAGTGTGTATTTGAAATTGTTATTGAAACAGCAAGAGGGGGCATGGCATTTTACCTGCAACCACATTCCACCTGTTCCACAGTGTACATCTGAACCAAATCCCTGAGGTGATGACACTTACCAGGTTATTGTGTGGTGCTTGGACTAACCCTGATGACCAGGGTTCACCATCCTTTCCAACGTAGGCATCTGGCTTGGGGGAGCTCGGTTAATGAGATTTGTGTCTTAACAACTTGTAGGTGAGTGCTCAGTGTTCCTTGGGGGGTGGGAGGCCAAGCAAGGCCAAGGCTGCCCTGTGGAGTGGCTGTCCCCTATATCAGGGGAGTCACATGGACTCTCTTGTCTGGGCCCAGAATTCACACTGATGACTGGGTCAGGCGCCCTGCTGGTTATCACTCTGTACTCTGGTTATCAGTCCACAGTTCAGGCTGTGTGTGATGTGTCTTTTGCATTTTCATGTTTCCAAATAAGGAAAAGTGCAGTGGGGGGAAATTTTGAGAATTGGAATGATTCTTGCTTCTCTGAGTTCCCTCTGCTGTTCAGTTTACAGTTCTTTTAGGATTAGTTCAGGCCTGCATTTTCAGGGACGATGCTTGGTTGGTTAACGGCATCTTGTGTCTGAAATGCTTATAACATCGGTCAGTTATGCACTCGTGTGTGTGTGTGTGTGTGTGTGTGTGTGTGTGTGTGCATGTGCGCATCTCAGAGAAGAAAGAGAGAGATCACAACTGAGAGGGTGAGACAGCAGGCACTGGTTAGCCCTGCCTGATTTGATGGTGAACCCTGGTCTTCGTGAGGAGTCAGCAGCAGTTTTTGGTGAAAGTACATGTCTCCATGAGGCATAAAGCTTCACCGGTCTTCCTGGAGCCTTGACTAATTTTTGATTCTCTAGTTCCATTAGCCAAGCATTAGACAGAGTACTAAAATATACCCCTCAATTTACAGAGAAGTGGAAGGTGTTCAAACACAGAATCAAAATAAAGGATAATTTTCCACCTTCTGCTGAAACCTCTCATTTTCCAGCAGTGTAGAAACAAAACAAAACAAGAGACAGTGGGGACATGCAGGGACTGAGAATCAGTGCGTTAGCAGTCTTTTGGAGATAGCCACACAAGTCTGATGAGCTTCTCAGGACAGAGGGCTGCACTTGGGACTCACCCTCGTCTACAGTGGTCGTGACTGCTTGGACTTAGACTGAGCAGCTCGCTGCCAGCTGCCCCTCTGTGGGGTGGGAGAAAGGAGGACTGGGAAACTGCCTCCAGAGAGCCTTTTGGAGGTGAAGGGAGTAGACTGTCAACTCTGTCCTCTCAAGCTCAAAACTTTAGCCCGTTCACCAGCTCCTCTTGGTCTGAGTGCATTGTCCAGTTTGGCCGACAAGTTCTGCTCCTTCTCCTGTTTTGCATTCATCCCTCCTCCTCCCGCCACTCCCACGTGGTCAAGGTCCTCATCCCCAGCTCCCTGCAGAGGCCTCCCTGTGAGCTTCCCTGGCCCTGTCTGCATAGCACCACTCCACAACTCTTCTGCAAATGTTATTTTCTCAACATCAGCCAGCTCAGTTGGGGTTGGAGTGTGTGTGATAAGCTAATCCACATGGAGATCTAAATGGCCTCCAGGGGTCATTGGGAAACCCTCACTGCTTTTCTGCCCAAATTTCAAGAGTATCCATGGTGGATCCTTACACTACCTCTCCAACGGGAGTCCCACCCTAACCCAGCAAGCCCCCTTCGTTCTGGCTGTGCTTTTGGACTTTCCCTATTTGTGAAGGGATTCTCCTCTTCCTCCAAGACCCAGCCGACATCTCATCTCTGCAAAGACTTCTCAGTTCCCTCCTGTTCACCTTTTTTCTCTCACCACTTAAAACCCACCCTTCATTGTCCTGTGCTTGATAACGGGGCTACCCCCTCAGTTTCCTGGGTCGCTTCTTGTGATGAAGAGAATAAAAATAGCTATGGTGTATTGATACTTACCATGGGCCTCATAAATAACATGGCATTCAGTATGTCCAATAACTGTGTGTGATAAGTATCAATGTCTCATTGTGGTTAGAAAATCACACTGCTAGGTATCAAAATTGTTCATCTGTTAAAGTTGTGATTTCCCCAGGGCCCTCAGCATGTGTATCCTGTAAGAGATGCTCAGTAGACAGTCTAGAGAATAACAAGCTGTTCTGTCTCGCCCACAACCCTAGTGCCCAGCACAGGGCTGAGCATGAAATACCTGCTTGATATGTACATGCTAATATGTCTTTGACTGACATATTTGAAGGGATAAAGAGCTAGGAGAATATTGACAGTTCCCACTGGCTGGTGGAATGACCTAGGGCTTCAGGAGTCCGTCTAGAAGTCCAGATTCTGGTCTGAGTCCTGCGCTGGTTAGTCGAGAGACCTTGGGCCCTGATCACCCCGAGACTCAATTTGTTCATTTGCATGACAAGGGCTTGTGCACGGGTTTTGTGAACTCTGGAATTCTTGATGCTTCTACTCATTCCCTGAAGAGGTTAATTAGGACGAAGTGCTCTTTAACTGGCAATTACACCACTGAGATATTGCTTGTTAGTGAGGCCGGCATCATTGCCAAGGCCAGGACGGTTCCTGAGGATCATTTGCCAGTCTCAGGAGAACAGAGACCGAGACCGTGAGGAGACTGCTTAAGATGAATAAGAAACCACCCCCCGCCCCCCCAACCCTGACTCGCCATCAAACGAGAAAGCTGTGGATACAGAGGTCGGGAACACCACTGGGCAGGATGGTTTCAATGCCCCTAATTTAGCTTGCTGTAATTCTCTCTAAGCAGCTCCTTTTCAGTTGCAAGCAAAGAAGCTGCCTTTGAGTTGGGAACTCTGTGTATCCTCTCAAGGCGGAAGCCAGGCACAGGCTAACCAGACACAGACTCAGGCAGTGCAGGGAGAAGTAACCCAGCTCTCATCAAGCTTCATGCTTGGCTTGGCTCTGTTTGGGGTGGAATGCCTGTCATAAGCGAAGTCATGTGGAAATCTAAATGGCTGCCAAGGGTCATTTACATTTCTAACCAAAGGGATACATAATTAATGGTAGCCCTTGAGACACCAAACTGACATATCCACCCGTGGGCCTGTTTTGCCAGAACAGCAGAAAGGCTGGGCCACCCATCCCCTGGGAAGACTCCATGTAGCAGGATGAAAAGGTAAAGTTTCAGAGGACTTTCCGATCCATGAAGCTAGTGGTGTATGTGTCTGTTCAGGCATTCCTCATCTAAAGCATTTACGGACAAATTAACAAGATTAGGTGACTCCAAAGGGCTGTGACGGGGACTGAGTACAGAGAGGCCAAATTCAGTCCTGAAACCTGACATCCGCCAGTGCATCTGAGAGGGTGCCCGGTAGTGGCATCACTCACTAGCTGGGCCAGGCAGGGAGATGGCTGCCTTGTGCATGCAGAGGCTTATGGGGGCTGTGAGTTGGTTGTGATTTTTCTGGCTTTAGCATTATACATCTGAATCACTGCAGTACTATACAACCCACCCTGGGGTGGCGACAGGGGGTGCGTTTCTAGAAGGCCCTCTATGTACCCGGTAGTATTACAAGTACAGGTTCAAAGACACACAGCCTGGAGGAAGCACACCATCTATGGTGCCCCTGTGTGCAGCAGGCTTCTGTGCACAAAGTGGTTTTAGCCCTCTGCTCTGTAAGTTACAGCGTCTAGAATGAGGCAAAGTGACACACGGGCAAACGGTGTGTATTCGCTACAAACTCCTCAAGGTTGACACTGTTCTCTCCCTTCTTCTTGCATTGCCAGAGGCTGTGACTCTGGCTTTTTACTCTCAGTCATCACAAAGCCTTTCCCTTTATCATGTCAGACCTTGGAAAGCCCAGAGTCATGAAAAGGATTTATCTTCCTAAATTGTCAGTGATCTCCCATTAGGCTTAGGATAAAATCCAATTTCTTCCCAGGCCTCCAAGGCCTTGTGTGATCTCACCTCTGCCTGCCTCTCCCCATTCATCCCATTCATCCCTCCCTCCACCTTCCCACATTCCAGACATGTCTGTCCTCCTCCTGCCCCCCAAGCAGGACACACCTGTTCCCACCCTGGGCCTGTGCACCTGCAGTCCCTCTCCCTGGGCGTCTGACCTCAGATCTTCTGTGGCTGCTGCTCTCTTATCTGGTGTTTCCCAGATGTTAACTTCCTAGACAGACCACCACTGACGCTACCATCACAAGGAGGCCCCTCTTCCCTCCCCTCCTGTGACTTTGTTTTAGCTTCTTCACAGCAATTGTTATTATCTGAAATTGTCTTATTTATTGTTTAATGTCTGTACGGTAGACTAGGACGTCAGCTCTAAGACAAAAATGTTCTGTCAGACTTGGTATTTTAAATTGTGTTTCAAATTTACAATTGTAATAAATGGGTAACATAATAAATAATAAATTACAATTTAGGTCCTTGGAATGCTGTTGAATGAATGAATGGCAACAAATGATAGGAGTCTTTACTGTTTATTGAGCACCTGCTATGTGTCAGTCTCCATATTTGATCATCACACCAACCCCAAGTGACCGCTGCTGTCACCCTCACTTTACATATGCAAAAACCAAGATTCACAAATGTTAGTTACATTGATTTTCACTTTTGTAATAGGCATAACAGCCTTGATTCAAGCCCAAGGTCTGACTGCCTTAGAAACCCATGCCCTTTCTCTAAAGAAGTGGGTAACTAGCTATGTCATCCACTGTCTGGTGGTTTTCCCTTTTCTACCCACTCTCCACCCACGAAACTCCAGGCATGATGCCAGTCTATTAAGATTTCTCTTTTGTATGTCCTGCGTTAGTTACTTGGGCTGCCCTAACACAATACCACAGACTGGGTGGCTTCAACATCAGAAGTTTATCTTCTCACAGTCCTGGAGGCTGGAAGTCTGAGCCTAGGTCCCAGGAGGATTGGTGAGGCCTCTCTCCTGGGCTTGCAAACAGCTGCCATCTTGATGTGTCCCCACATGGCCTTTTCTTTGCGTATATGTTGGAAGAGAGATGGCTGGCGTCTCTTCTTATAAAGACACCAATCCTATCAGATTTGAGCCCCACCCTCCTGATCTCATTTCACCTTAATTACCTCCTTGAAAATTCTATCTCCAAATACAGTCACATTAGGGTTAGGATTTTAACATGAAGGTGGGGGGCGGGGGTACAATTCAGTCCCTTACACATTCTGTGAAAACACTGTTTCCAAGGCCTTCATTATACCCAACTGATTAAAATACAAAGTAATATTAACAGTTCCCAATCAGTGCCTTGAGGGCTACAAAATATTGAATATGTGATCCCTGCCCCTGAGGCACTTAGAGTTTCAAATCATGGACTCACTGAGTTGTATGCTTTATTAATGATAATTGGGGCTTTTAGAATGAATGCTGGATGCCCCTGTTACAGACCCTCGGCTCTGAAAGGCCACTGGGGCAGACACATGCTAAGAACGTGTCAATTGGATAATCAATTAGCTTAATTTAAAAAGTGGCAGCCACTGAAATAGTAAATGTGAAAGATGCTACTGAAAATTGTTTAGTCTGCAGGTCACATCAGAGAGATGTCTGCGTCAGCATTATGTCATGATTTGGCCTCCAAATGTACACAGACTGTGAGAAAGCTGGAGAAGGTCCAGAAATAAACCACAGGATGAATTAAGGGAGAGAAAATAATGCCATGAGAAAAGGTGATGAGAGTTGCGTTTTTTATTTTTTAAATCCCAGTGCCCAAGAGATTGTGGCACATGGGTAATTACTGTCTTCTAGGGTGGTTAAGGAAGAATGCTGACCAACTGTTTAACATTTTCCTGGGAAATTTAATAGGAGTCATGGGCTCAGGCCCAGCAAAAAGAGAAGTGGAGGAGGCAAAGAAGCAATCATTTTGATTTTTAGTGTGATTAAATGCTGACTTAATTTCCAGCAAGGGAATTGCACCATCGGTGGTCCTGTCTTGACAGCTGTTTGTCTGTGATGGTTAATGTGCATAGACTCAGGCCTCTCCCACCTGGCAGAATTCTTGCTCCTCATAGATAATTTTCTCCCACAGCTGTACATCACTGTGGGGAATTCTGAGGACCTGGGGAACTATACCCTTCTTCTGCTTAGCACAGTGTTTCCTGAAGTTTCCACATCTTTGGCATTAAGAGAGCTTTACATCATCGAATTCTGCCTCCTCACATCTCTCTTCAAGTGCATCACTGTGCACTTGGGACAACCCTGCACTTTATAAATCCATCTACCTGGAGGCAGGAGATGAAATCAGGTGACCTGTGAAGCCCCTTTGTGGCCAAAACGTCTAGTGGCTTTCTTACATAGAAATTAAAGATGGGTGCAATGTCAGAGCTGCCCATTCTGCCTCTCCATGAAAGGGAATTAAATAAAAATTCTTGCAAGACATGAATAGCCAAATAAAGAGTTAATAGGGTTTCTGTCTGGAAGTTAATTTAGAAAGAGTTGATAGAATAATGGGCAGTAAAATAGAAAAGGAAGTAATGTTTATTGAGAATCATCTGTTAAAATATAGCAGATTCACAAAGGAGTTGCTATTTTGGAATCGTTCATTTGATGATTCCTCAAAGACTTTTGAGAGCCAACTAGATGCCAGGCAGTCTCCTCGGCGCTGTAGATAGGGTGACAGGCGGTGCAAAGCTCCTGCCATGAGCTTCCAAGTCCTCGTCAATTAGGATTTCCAATTGCAAGTGACAAAAATCTGACCCAAAGTGCTTTAAGCCAGGAGAAAAGGATCTGTAACTGGGAAGTCTAATGATAACTGGTTCCATATTATCACTGAATTGGATTCAGGCCTCAGCAGGGAAGCACCTGATAGCCTGCCTGATTGCTCAGCTTAATCTCTGAGGTTTCCTCTCACTGGACCAGCTTGGGTCCTAGGACCATCCCTGAACACCAGTCATACAGAGAAGAAAAGACTGCACCTAAGATTAAGTGGAGACATGTGTTCCCCCTGCTGCTGGGATGGAGTTCAGGTTCACCCTAAGAGTGGGGCTGGGGTCATTTTGCTAAAGCAAGCACAGGACATGCTCTCCCTAAGAAGGAACAGTGGATGCTTGATGAAAAAAATAATTTTAAGGTAGTTACTTTTTACCAGAGGAGAAAGCAAACTTCAGAAAGTTTAAATTATCTGCACAGGGACTTTGGACTCACATCTTTTCTTACACGGTGCTTCTTGAGGAAGCAGCAGGGGAAATATTTGCCTAGTCCCCCTCCCAGAACCACCTTCTTCCTCCGCATTAGCTCTTCCAGAGATTCAGATCTGCCTCTCCATCCCATCAGAACCCATCTAGCCCACAACTCCTTCTCAGTGCCTAACTCTGTGCTGCCCCAAATGATGCAGCATTCTGTATTATGTACAGTAAGAAATATATGTATGCAGAATACACACACATACCTGTGTCTGGATGATATATGTGACTTCTCATAAAAGCAACCCTGCTGTTAAAAACCCTGCACTGAACACGCTCCAGCCTCCCCTGCGTTCTGACAGATCCAATGTAAAGATTACACTTTCTGACAGCGGGAATCCCCAGCCCCCTAATTTCATACTTAGCACCTCACCATTGGAAGAATGTACTATTTTCTCTTCCTAAGGTGCTATGGTCCAGGGCAGGTCCTTTGTGTCCTATGAAAGTGCTGTCTATCACTGGCTGCTTCTCCTCTGGCCCCTCCCACACTCACCCCGATGCCAAATACCTCTGGGGGGCAGCCCTGGGATTTCCATCTTGATACTCCCCACATCCCTCCGTGGTGTGCTCTGGATAGTTGAGTGGAATGGCTTTCTCAAAGACATGAAGAGAAGAGGCCTGCAGCACAGAAGGGAAGGAGTGGGCACAGAGCCATCTCCACTGCCCACCGTGCCTCCTCCAGTGCCCTGTGACACCATCTGAGAGCTCTCCACCCATCCACTCCACACCTTCTTCCCCAAACCTGTGGTTTTAAGTACATAAGCAATGCAGCCACATTGCAAAAGAAAAAGAAAATGAGGGAAGGAGGAGGGCGGGTCCTGAGAAAGGAGAAGAGAAGAGGGAAAAAAGAGAAGAAAAATTGAGAAAAGAAATATGGAAACCCACCTGCCATTGCCACTTGCAGGTTCTTTTCACGTGCATGTGTTTTATGTTGCTATCTTTTAACACAATGCTGCCGCAGTCTACTCTAGCTACTTGTTTATCCCAAGTAATTTCATGTAAAAATGTACCCTCAATCTTCTGTAGCTCGCCTTGCTAGGGTAACACCTACATCTCCTGCCTAAGTATTGTAATTACACCCAAAATGAAATGCATGTGACTTGCAGGGTCGAAGCCTCAGCGCCCTTGCTCTCTGATTAGGAGATCTTACGATGACTTATTTTGATTTCTTGTTCCTGATTGTGCCTCTTAGGGCAGAAATGCTTCTTGCTAAACAGCAAAATTCTCTGTAAAAGGCATCTTGCTGGGAAAGGAGGGATAATATCTGGTTGGAAAAGTACAGATAGTTACTGCATGAAAAATACCAGAGGGACCCAGGCACCATCATTACTGCTATTGCTCTTCTCAGAAAGGCTGATGCCTTGAAATAGACTGTGGACATCCCGGTTTTCCTTTATGTTGCTACTTTGGAGCAAGCAGACAGAAAGAATCATGCACTTTGGTGACTGGCAGCATCACAGCCTTAAGGCACTAACCCAGCACCTGCTTCCTGAGGCCAGCTCAGCACCTCACAAGGGGCCAGGTGCTGGGACAGGAGCAGAAGGGACCTGGTCCCTGTCTGGGAGGTGTTTATCTGGGAGGAAGCCAGCCGTATGTGTGACTTCCAGTGCCCGGTTAGTCAGTGTACATCCAGAAAGCAGGGGCGCATTCCAGCTTATAGAAGAGAAGCCCTGGGGTGGAAATGTGTTGTGCGTTTTCACAATGATCAGAACAGATGGTGGCCTTTGGAAAGTGCCATGAGCAACGTTAGATTGTAAGGACAAACAATGGAATGTAAGGGAAAGAGGCGGAAGGGCACCCCCTCCTTGTGTGGAGGACCTTGGATTCCACCTGACAAGTGAGACTCAAAACACATAGCTTGGTTTTGCAAAAAATTTTTCTTCTCTCTAGGCCTTAGTACTTTTATTTGTAAAGTGGTGCTAAGAATAGTCTTTCTTCTTTCACTGGATTGATGAAAGATTCAAGTACTAACCACATACAAAGATTATTGTTAATTTTATGCATTCCGTGGTGGTCAGGGAATAAAAAACCGTTTGTAATTTGGTTTTGAGAACGGTTTGAATTTTCCCCCAATTACAAAATGGATAAATTTGCATTGTAGCAAATTTGGAAATATAGCAAAGCACATAAAAATATTTTTAAATTATCATCCAGACATTAAAAACCGTTACCATTGGCGTGTATCTCCCAACCAAGCTTTTTCCTATGCATGGGTTAAGAAAAACAAGCATTCGGCATCTCTGTTCTTATATCCTTGTCCAAATACTCCTAATTTTGTCCTACATAGAGTCTAGTAGTAAAATTGCTGGAATGTAGAGCAGAATATATGTAGAGTTTCAGATCTTTAGAACTATAGTATGAAACTGCCATTTTGCAAGGTTATTCAGTTCACATCCCAGAAATTTAAGATAACGCTGCCCCCTGCCCCACCTATCCTTTGCTGGGTGTTAACATTTCTAAACATCTTTACTAATTCCGTAGTATAAAAATGGCATTTCATTGTTTCAATTAGCCTTTCTTTGATTATTGGTGATGGCAAACATTTTTTTTATTTGTTTATTGGCCACTTGTATTGATTTCTCTGTAGTTTGACTGTTCCTTGTCTTTTTCTATTGATGTATTTCTTCTTCTTATTGATTTGCAAAATAACACTTTTATATATTAAAGACATTGACTTTTCAGCATACATTTTGCAAGTGTTTTCCCAATTTGTTATTTGTCTTTTAGTTTTGTTTACAGTAAGGTTGACAAACAGAAGGTTTTTAATGTTTATTTAGTAAAAAATGTTTAATTTTTTTCCTTTATGGTGTCAGTATTTGTTTATATGCATAGAAAGTGCTTTCCAATTTGGGATGGTTAATTTTGTATGTCCACTTGGCTAGGCCATAGTGCCCAAATATTTGGCCAGACATTATTCTAGATATTTCTCTGAAGGTTCTTTCCAGATGAGACTGACATTTAAATTAGTAGACTTTGAGTAAAGCAGGTTACACTCCATAATGTGGGTGAACCTCGTCCAGTCAGTAGAAGGTCTTAGAGGAAAAAAGACTTAGCTCCCCAAAGAAGAGAGAATTCTACCAGTAGACCGCCTTTGGGCTTGACTGGGAACATCAGCTCTTCTCTGGGTGCTGGCCTGCCCTGCAGATTTTGGACTCACCAGCCTCTGTAATCACATAAGCCAATTTCGTAAAATACTTTCTATTTCTCTCTCTCCCTCAGTCACCCTGCACACACACACACACACACACATTTAGTTCTATTTCTCTATAGAACTCTGACTAGTAATATACAAGCCAAAAATTATATAAATGTTAATTTATATTTTCTTTTAGTATTATGCTTTTAGTTTCTGTGTATGTATATATATATGTGTGTGTGTGTATATATGTATATGTGTACATTGTGTGTGTGTGTGTGTGTGTGTGTGTATATATATATATATAATTTTCTTTTTTTTTTTGAAATGGAGTCTTGCTGTCTTGCCCAGGCTGGAATACAGTGGTATGATCTTGGCTCACTGCAACCTCCACCTCCTGGGCTCAAGCATTTTTGTGCCTCAGCCTCCTCAGTAGCTGGGATTATAGGCACCTGCCACTATACCTGGGTAATTTTTGTACTTTTAGTAGAGACAGGGTTTTACCGTGTTGGCCAAGCTGGTCTTGAACGCCTAACCTCAAGTGATCCACCCACCTTGGCTTCCCAAAGTGCTGGGATTATAGACATGTGCCACTGACCCTGGCCAGTTTGTGTATTTTTTAGTCTGTTGAGAGTTCAATGTTTGCTATAAGGCAGATATTTTTTTTTTTTTTTTTTGGTGGTGGTGGGGGGCAGGGTGTCACTCTGTCTCCCAGGCTAGAGTGCAGTGGTGCAATTATGGCTTAGCATAGCCTCAAATTCCTGGATCAAGCGATCCTATTGCCTCAGCCTCCCAAAGTGCTGGGATTATAGGCATGAGCAACCACACCCAGTCTCAAGGCAGAGAGACAGAGATTTAATTACCTTCCATGTGATTAACTAATTGTTCCAACACCATAAATTGAGTGACATAATTGTTTCTTTCTTTCCTTGAAATGACACTCTATTTTCATGTATCTTTCTAGATTTTTCAGTCTGTTGTTTTGATCTGCCTGTTCCTGCTCCCATACCCCATTGTGTTGGTAACCCTAGTTTTACAATGCACTTTAATGTTGGAAATTGTAATTTTTGTACTTTCAGTAGAAATTCACATGAGTGAATTTCAGTAACCCCGTCTCTACTGAAAGTACAAAATTCACTTATGTGAATTTCAATCATTTTTGTTAAGTTCCCAAAAGAAATCCCATTCACAATTTATTGGAACTGTGTTAATGTTATAAGGGAATATGGAGAAAATTAAAATCTTTACAATTCTGAATTTTCCCATTCAGCAACGCAAAGTCTCTCCATTTACTCAAGCCTCCTATTTTTCTCAATAAATTTTTGTCATTTTCTTTGTAGGTGTTTTGCACATTTTATAGACATTTTATATTTTCAGTTACTTTTGTTTTTTTTTTTTTGTCATTATAATTTTCTGGTTTTGTGTATGTGTGTGTTAATTTATATTGTAAACAGTGCCTTACTAAATCTCTTACAAATTCTAATAGTAATTTTGTGAATTGTAGTTTTTTTTTTCTGGAAAATATAATCATTTTCTTTTATTCTTTTCAATGTTTTTTGACTCTTGTCTTGTATTCTTGTCTAATTCCAGGCTCTAGACCTTCCAGGAAATGAAGTCTTAGTACATAGTATGTGAGCTTGTCTTAATTCTAAAAGTAAAAGGAAAGCTCCTAAGTAATTCATTAAAATGATACCAGTAAATTATCACTGAACTCTTAGAATAAGTCCTCCTTGGTTATGGCATGCTGCTCTTAAAAAAAAATAGCGCTAGGTTTGATTTGGTATTCTTAAGATTTTTATTTTTTGTTTTTTTTCACAATACTTTTCATAAGCTTTAGATTTAGTTTTTACATTTTATTTCTCATATGGTGGCTGATACACTTAGAAAATGAGTTAAGGAACTCAATGTTTTCAGTATACGGAATTGTTGAATATTGTTTGCCATCCGAAGTACTTTGCCTGATGTTATTACCAACCTGGCTGCTTTTTTATTTGGTTTTTCTGAGATTCATTTCGCCAACAATTATTTACTGAATGTATACTATGTTCTAAATACTAATTTATACTGGTTTATCATTTAATCTATATTTTTTGTAGGTAAAGCAGGTATTATTTATTGAGCCAATCTGAAAATTATTTACGTTGTAACAGGAAGGTTTAACCTATTTATTGTTATTTTAATGTGTTATGATCAGAATTACTTCTTGCAGCTTATTTTGTTTCCTGAATTTTTGCTTCCTTTTGCTTTGTTTCCTGTATTATACTCTATAAACTGTTATTATTTTATTATAATCTCTCAGTGCCTTGTATATTCCCTATTCTTAAATCTTCCATAGATTACCTTTAAAATTTGGGGAACTTTTTTTTGTTTTTTTGTTTCGTTTTGTTTTAAGAGATGAGATCTCACTACTTTGTTGCTCAGGCTGGAGTGCAGTGGTTTACTCATGGCTCATTTCAGCCTTGAACTTCTGACCTCAAGCAATCCTCCCATCTCAGCCTCTTAAAATGCTGGATTACAGGTGTGAGCCACCATGCCTGGCCCTCTATCACTTCTTAGTTTCTATTATTATTAGGGATTTGGAGCCAACCAATAAAAACTTTTTGTTAGTGTTTTCTTTCCAAAACATGCTGACAATTTATTTGGCTTATTAACCAACATTATAGCATTTATTTCGATGTATCTCTTACTCATTTGGTTGCATGGCTTATCAAGGGTTCATCTGTGTTACAGTTTCAGATGTTAATTTTCTTTTCTTGGGTTAATTATATTAATATTATATTTTCAAGCAATTTTTTGAATGAAGAGTGCGTGAGTGTTATATTGTCTTGAATATTGCGTATCCAAGAATACAAGGTATTACTTTTACACAGTAAAGACCATCTTCCTTCCTATACTTCCTCAATAAAATTGTTTTCCCTTACAACTATGTAGACATTGTTCCATTATCTTCCAGTACTTTGCATTCCAGAATAAAAGTCTAAGGAAGACCTGATTTTGTTTCTTTTGTTTAAAAAAAAATTGTTATGTGGTTTTCTGGCTCAAATGCTAGAACCACTTGTCCTTTGTCTTCATTATTCACATGTTTATTTGGGTAAGTACAGTATCGATTTCTTACCATTTTTTTCTTGTGGAACATGATAAATGTTTTTAATCTATGCTTCAGTCTTTAGGTACATTTCCCACAACTATGTCTTTGTCTTGATCATTTGTTCTAGCCTTGTCTTCTGAAATTCTATGTAGTGGAAACTCTGTCACCTGTCCTGCACATCCGCTCCTTCTCTTCTCTGCACTCTGGGAAAGCTTCTCAAGTTTGTCCTCCATGTCGTTGACTGAGTTTTGTATCATTTCATTCTGCTCTTTACTGGCTCCTGTGTGGATGCTAATTATGCAAATGTATTTTCCACCTCTTGCACTCCTTTTTCTAAGTCACCTCACTTCTCATTTCCTCATGTTTTTCCTTTATCCTCTTCTCTCGAGCCTTTGATTCAGCCTCTTGTTTCTTCATCTGTTCCTCTTCTCTAGGGATTCCTCCTGCTCTCCCTGAACCTACGGCTTATTTAATTCTCTTGAGGTGCAGAAGTTCTCTACCATTTTCTTTTGAATTTTAAAGTAGATCATTTTCAGAGAGGACTCTTCAGGATAATGTTGTCTGTCTCAAAATACAGATTCAACCCCCACTTCTATCCCCACTCCTTTGTACCAGGCCTCGTGTTGGGTTTAAATCTTGTTTACTTACCACTGAAAAAGAAATGATCCATTCCCACTCACTATTGACCAATAGACAGATGTTTTGTCCTTGCCGTCTGTCCACTTGGATGGCTGAAGACAGGTTTAATGCATCCAGCTGGGATTGGAAGACTCCATCTCATGCAGTTTCTCTTCTGGCCCGCACTGGCTGCCTGCTCTGCCCTACTGAACACACGGATGGGCACAGGACACACTGCAGTTCATAGTGTATGCTGCTGCCGGGGTCTCTGCTCTTACCCACTGTGTCGCCATGAATTTAATGTATTCCTGCTGGTCCTGGTGGTAACTATTGTTCTCTGTGACCAAAGAATACAATCCAACCTTTTTCCTCATATAATAATAATATGGATATTTATAGAAAGAAACAGTTCTGCCCCATTGGAACATATATGATGTGAATATAAGGATACCAAGATGTTCCATGCTTATAGTTTGCAGTTAGGCATCATCAAAGCAAAATGCCTGTTACAGAAGAGGATTAGCAAAAGTGCAGGTCTCTGCAAGAGGTCTATGAAATGCTAGAAAATCTTATCCAGGTCAGGTGCAGTGGCTCACACCTGTAATCCCAGCATTCTGGGAAGCCAAGGCTGGCTGATCACTTGAGGTCAGAAGTTCGAGACCAGCTTGACCAACATGGTAAAACCCCATCTCTACTAAAACTAATACAAAAATTAGCCAGGCATGGTAGCTTGAACCTGAGGCTGAGGCATGAGAATCGCTTCAACCTGGGAGACAGAGGTTGCAGTGAGCCAAGATCATGCCACTGTCCTCCAGCCTGGGCAAGAGAGAGCAAACCTGTCTCAAATAAAAAAAAAAAAAGAGAGAGAAAGAAAATCTTATCCAGTCTCTGGGCATCAGCTTTCCATCCAATCCTACCTACCTGTTGGCAAGTAAGACTGTTGCAGCGTCGTATGCATGACCCATTGCTCTTCCTTCTGAGTGCACAGGTGTAGACGTATGCATGACCCATTGCTCTTCCTTCTGAGTGCACAGGTGTAGACGTATGCATGACCCATTGCTCTTCCTTCTGAGTGCACAGGTGTAGACGTATGCATGACCCATTGCTCTTCCTTCTGAGTGCACAGGTGTAGACGTATGCATGACCCA
>PVKV010013401.1:0-61625 GCA_004027835.1 Alouatta palliata | reverse complement strand
GAGACGGAGTTTCGCTCTTGTTACCCAGGCTGGAGTGCAATGGTGCGATCTCGGCTCACCGCAACCTCCGCCTCCTGGGTTCAAGCAATTCTCCTGCCTCAGCCTCCCGCGGAGCTGGGACTACAGGCACGTGCCACCATGCCCAGCTAATTTTTGTATTTTTAGTAGAGACGGGGTTTCACCATGTTGACCAGGATGGTCTCGATCTCTTGACCTCGTGATCCACCTGCCTCGGCCTCCCAAAGTGCTGGGATTACAGGCGTGAGCCACCGCGCCTGGCCTACACTCTGAAGTCTTGTCAAAGTCATAGCAAAGGTAGAAATACTCTCTGTCCCCCGCCATTCTCTCCCCAGATATTGTTTTGAAGAGAGTTTTGGTTGGATTGGGCAGGATTTTGTTGCTTGCTTTTTTAGGGGTTGGTGGGGATACAGGCTCTTGCTATGTTGCCCAGGCCTATCTAATTCCTGGGCTGATGGGATCCTCCTGCCTCAGCCTCCCAAGTGGCTGGGACTACAGGTGTGTGCCACCATACCCAGCTCAGTTTGCTCATATTTTTAAGGTTGGGGAATACTTGGGGACATGGTTGTCCTTGGCCTTTGATCTGATATTGGGTGCCTGCAAAAAAATCTGGGACAATTCAGTTCAATAGAGGAAATTTTAAAATGAGGAACCTCAGGCTTAAGAGTTTTCTTACAAGTGACAAGTTGTCTTCATTTGGATCATTGTGTCTCATGTTTTTTGTTAAATCTAGATATCAGCTGATGGTTATGAAGTAGAAAATCTCATCTCTGAAGATCTCACAAAGAGAAGTCATGGTTTCAGGACGGAGTATTTCATTAAGCCACCAGTCTGTGTGACAGTTTCATTTCCCTTTAACGTGGAAATCTGTAGGATCAACATAGACCTCACAGCTGGTGGGGGTCAGAACATCACAGGCTTGGAAATGTACACATCTGCCTCATCTAGCAGAGTGTCTTGGAGTATGCCCCAGTGCCGGACCCCGGGCCCAGCCGAGCCATCTGTCCCAGATAAGGAGACATTCACCTTGGTAGGCAAAGCCTTACTGAAAAACCAGAGCCAAGTGGTGTTTAGCCATAGGGGCTTCAAGGCCAGGCCTCCTTTTGGCCCAGTGGAAGCCACACTCCCCTCCCCTGCTGTTGTGGCCCAGGAGCTCTGGAATAAAGGGGCTCTTT
This sequence comes from Alouatta palliata, assembly GCA_004027835.1. Classification (NCBI taxonomy): domain Eukaryota; kingdom Metazoa; phylum Chordata; class Mammalia; order Primates; family Atelidae; genus Alouatta; species Alouatta palliata. The sequence goes on along the minus strand of PVKV010013401.1, from coordinate 60,432 downwards.
CCCTTAGCCACGTGGCCCATCTAAGGATCTGTATCACCCATATGACAGGCGGCGGCGTCCCTTGTATCAAGCGGTTGGAAGTATGGGGTCAGCCAGCCAAGACCTGCTCCCAGGAGGTAATAGACAGCATCCTGCTGGTCGCCTCGGAGAGCCTCCCTCAGGACGTGGCTCTTCAGGCCCCAGCCTTGCCCATGGAAAGTGACTGTGACCCAGGGGACCAGTCTGAGAGCCAGCAGGCCCCCTCCAGCCTGCAGAAGCTGGCCGAGAGCATTCAGGATGTGCCTGAGGAGTTCCTGGATCCCATCACCCTGGAGATCATGCCTTGTCCCATGCTGTTGCCCTCAGGCAAGGTCATCGACCAGAGCACGCTGGAGAAGTGTAACCGCAGCGAAGCCACATGGGGCCGAGTGCCCAGTGACCCTTTCACAGGGATAGCTTTTACTCCACACTCTCAGCCCCTGCCTCACGCCTCCCTGAAGGCCCGGATTGATCATTTTCTGCTCCAGCACTCCATCCCTGGCTGCCACCTGCTTGGGAGAGCACAGACAGCATTGGCGGTGACCCCTTCCTCCATTGTTCTGCCCTATCGGAAAAGGAAGATAGAGCAGGCTGAACGTGTCCCAGATAGTAACCTTGGTATAAATGCCTCTTATTTTTCTGCTGCAAGCCCTCTGTTTCTACCCACTACCTCAGAGCACACTGCTAAGAAAATGAAAGCCACCAGTGAGCTGAGCCTGACACACATGGACTGCTCGACAGGTAATTCAGCATCCTGTGTCCGCGGCCAGGCTCATCTGTCTCCTTCCTGGGGGCACTCGGCTCTGCTACCCTTTGCTTTGTGCTTGGCCAGCTTACATTCCTGAGGCTGTGCCTGTGCTGCCTCCTTCCTGTTTCCCACTGTGGGACCCCTCAGCATTGTCTTCAGACCAGGGACAACCTGGAGCCTTGGAGGGGTTCTGTGTGTTCTCTGTTCCGAGGCTTCAGTCTGCATGTTTCGCTCCTCTGCTGGTGATGGTCCCATGGGCACTTTGGCCTTCCTTGTGCTCCCTTTATGTGCCTTGGCCTGGTCAACACTTTTTTCTGAGCTTGAAGCCTCTGGTCAGAGCTGCTAGGAGGAGAGATACCAGTTCCTCAAAGCAGAGCATGTCCTCTGGTACCTTCTTTGTGTTATTCATGTGCCCGTGGGCTCCTCTGGATGTTGTTTCTAACCTTCACAGAGGTACAAGGATACATTGCATGGAGGTCCTCCGTGCCCCCCTCACCAAATGTGCAATGAAAAGGAAAAAGGGACTAGGCTTGTGGGGTTCCTTTCAGGAGAGAGTTACTGAAGAGAAAAACCACACTGAAGAAAGTACACTCTGTAAATGTGTGGACAAACTGCAACATTCTCTTTGTGTGTGTGTGTTTTTTTTTTTCTTTCTATTTTTCTTCCTTATTGTATTTGGCGGGATCCACAGGTAAAATTACAACATTCTTTTTTTTTTTTTGAGACAGGGTTTCACTGTTGTTACTCAGGCTGGAGTGTAATGGAGTGCATTCTCGGCTCACCTCAACCTCCACCTCCTGGGTTCAAGCAGTTCTCTTGCCTCAGCCTCCTGAGTAGCTGGCATTACAGGCATGCGCCACCATACCTGGCTAATTTTGTATTTTTAGTAGAGACAGGGTTTCACCATGTTGGTCAGGCTGGTCTCAAACTCCTGACCTCAGGTGATCCACCCGCCTTGGCCTCCCAAAGTGCTGAGATTACAGGCATGAGCCACTGTGCCCAGCCTGCAATATTCTTGAATGTAAGATTTAGGGATCCTGGCTTCCTGCCTCTTCCTGGGGCATTGCCAGTGATTTCTGGGGCCGGTGATGCTGGTATCTCCTGAGGTGAGCAGCCCTGGTTTCACTGGGTGACCTCTGCAGCTGAACGTGTTCAGTGTGAATGCCTCATCGTAAGCCAGATGTTGGCTCTTAGGCTGAGATAGATGTTTTTGCCATGTTAAAGAAGTATTGGTTCTCTATTGCTAGGTAACAAATTACCCCAAAACTTACTGGCTTAAAACAACAAACACTCATTTTCTCATAACTTCTGTGGGTCACAAATCCCAGCATAACTTGTCTGGGTTCTCTGCTTCAGGGTCTTCCAGGGCTGCTGTCAAAGTGGTGGCTGGGGCTGTGGTCATCTCAAGGATCGACTAGGGAGGGCATTTACTTCTAGTCTCACCCACATGATCATTGCAAGATTCAGCTCCTGATGCATTGTTGGACGGAGGCCTCACTTGCTGGTTGGCTGTTGGCCCCAGTCTTCCCTTTGTTCCTTGCCACATGGGTCTCTCCATAGGGCAGTGCACGTATGGCAGCTGTGTGTTCCAGAGACAGTGCAGACAAGGGAAAAACGTCTTTTACAATCTAATCTTGAAAGTCACACTCCTCACTTCTACTGTATTCTAATTTTTCCCAAGGTATTTGTTAATTGCTTATTTATAATATCAAGATAAATAATTTTTTTAGCCTCCATCTTCATATTTCTTAGTTCGAGAGTACAGCTTGGTGACGAACTTCTGTGTAATTCAACTCAAAGAAATTCTTTTTCTTTCTTTTATTTTGAGATGGAGTCTTGCTGTGTCACCCAGGCTGCAGTGCAGTGGCATGATCTTGGCTCACTTCAACCTCTGCCTCCCAGGTTCAAGCAATTCTCCTGCCTCAGCCTCTGGAGTAGCTGGGACTACAGGTGCATGCCACCACGCCTGGCTAATTTTTGTATTTTTATGAGATGGAGTCTCACTCTGTCACCCAGGCTGGAGTGCAGTGTCATGATGTTGGCTCACTGCAACCTCCGCCTCCTGGGCTCAAGCGATTCTCCTCCCTCAGCCTCCTGAGTAGCTGGGATTACAGGTGTGAACCACCTTGGCTGGCCTAATTTTTGTATTTGTAGTAGACACGGGGTTTCATTACGTTGGCCAGGCTGGTCTCAAAGTCCTGACCTCAAGTGATTCACCCACCTTGGCCTCTCAAAGTGCTGGAATTACAGGCATGAGCCACTGTGCCCAGCCAAGAAATTCTTTATATTCTAAAATCACTTTGCATTGTGAAAGATATCAGCCTTCCTCATCTCCTCACAATCTTTCATGGAATCATCATTTCTATAGAAATCTGCGTGTGCCATCTTTCTTCTTTCAGCTGCAGCAAAGTTAGCTGCAGGCCCCAGGAACGCAACGAATGCTCCAACAATATGAAACCTCAGACGCCTGGCTGGAGGGCCGCTCACCTGAGGTTTTGTCAGAGCACCAGAAGCCGTAACAGTGGTTGTCCTTGATAGGTGTGTCAGCCTCAACACCAGTGTCTTTCCTGCCTGGTGGAGAAATGGATCACTGTGTTCTGTTTGTTAGAAGCAAGACTCTAAGTCCAGCCCACTCAAGGGGAGAGGATACTGAAGAGCATGAATATCAGGAGGTAGGGTTTACATGGAGACAGTTCAGAAACTCTCCTCTACCACTGATTTCTATTTTATTATTTTTATCCAGGACTGGGGAATCGAACTTTGTTTCATGCTTTTTAGTATCAGTGGAAATGATATTATTATTATTATTATTTGAGATGGAGTTTCACTCTTGTTGCCCAGGTTGCAGTGCAATGGCACAATCTCGGCTCACTGCATCCTCCACCTCCCAGGTTCAAGCGATTCTCCCACCTCAACCTGTTGAGTAGCTGGGATTACAGGCATGTGTCACCATGCCCGGCTACTTTTGTATTTTGAGTAGAGACAGGGTTTCTCCATGTTGGTCAGGTTGGTCTCGAACTCCTGACCTCAGGTGCTCCACCCACATCAGCCTACCAAAGTGTTGGGATTATAGTTGTGAGCCACCCTGCCCAGCCCTTCAAATCTTTTAATGTAATAAAATACGTTAATAGATTTTCTAATATTGCACCATTCTTTTCTTTCTCCTTTCTTTGCCTTCTCTGCACTAGCAATATTGCACCATTCTTACATTCCTGGAGTAAACTCCATTTGGTCATGAATCTTTTAATGTTAATTTTTGTTTGTTTGTTTGTTTGTTTTTGTCTTGAGACAGAGTCTTGCTCTGTCACCCAGGCTGGAGTGCAATGGCATGATCTCCCAGGTTCAAGAGATTCTCTTGTCTCAGCCTCTCAAGTAGCTGAGATTACAAGTGCCTGCCATCACACCTGGCTAATTTTTTGTATTTTTAGTAGAGACAGGGTTTTGCCATCTCGGCCAGGCTGGTCTCGAACTCCTGAGCTCAAGTGATCCACTTGCCTTGGTCTCCCAAAGTGCTGGAATTACAGGCAGGCATGAACAACCTGTTAACAGGACAGTGCCCCTCCTGTTAATGGGTTTTCTTTTCTTTTCTTTTTTTTTTTTTTTTTGGAGACAGAGTCTCCCTGTTTTGCTCAGGCTGGAGTGCAGTGATGCAGTTTCTGCTCACTGCGACCTCTGCTGCTGGGATTTAAAAAATTCTCCTGCCTCAGCCTCTTGAGTAGCTAAGACTACAGGTGCGCACCACCACACCCGGCTTTTTTTGTTTTGTTTTGTTTTTTTTGAAACAGAGTCTTGCTTTGTCGCCCAGGCTAGAGTGCAGTGGCACGATCTCAGCTCACTGCAATCTCCTCCTGGATTCAAGTGATTCTCCTGCCTCAGCCTCCTGAGTAGCTGGGATTACAGTGCCTACCACCATGCCTGGCTAATTTTTATATTTTTAGTACAGACGGGATTTCACCATGTCAGCCAGTTTGATCTCGAATTCCTGACCTCGTGATCCTCCCACCTTGGCCTGTCAAAGTGATGGGATTATAGGCGTGAGCCACTGTACGTGGCCAATTTTTTTGTTTTTCAGTAGGGATGGGGTTTCGCTGTGTTGACCAGGCTGGTCTCGAACTTCTGACCTTAAGTTATCTGCCTGCCTTGGCCTCTGAAAGTGTTGAGATTACAGGTGTGAGCCACTGCACCTGGCCCTGTTAATGGTTTTTTTTTGGGGGTGGGGGAACGGAGTCTCGCTCTGTCACCCAGGCTGGAGTACAGTGGTGCAATCTCACCTCACTGCAATCTCCTGATTTCAAGCAATTTTCCTGCCTCAGCCTCCTGAGTAGCTGGGATTACAGGCACACGCCGCTACACTTGGCTAATTTTTATATTTTTAGTAGAGACAGGGTTTCGCCATGTTGACCAGGCTGGTCTTGAACTTCTGACCTCAGGCGATCTGCCTGTCTCAGCCTCCCAAAGTGCTGGGATTACAGGCGTGAGTCACTGTGTCCAGCCTGACAATCTTTTTTTTTTTTTTTAATTGAAATTATTCTGTTTAGAGTTGATCGTTGTTTTAATTTCCTGTCTTCTAAAAGTCTATGCAAATAGTATGCTTAATGTTTATTTCTGTGTCTTTGGTTTTAAGAGTAAATTCTAGTTAACATGATCTCCAGAAAATCCTGGAAGCATCTGAGGCACATTGGGATGGAACAAGGGAAAAAGTCCTCAGACCTTAGCGCCAGTTTGTGGAGGTGTCCGTGCAGACAGCCTTGACAAACTTGGTGACTCAGGACCATGCTGACTAGGGCTCCTTCAAGGCCCTAGGCTGATGTCCTGTGTCCTGCAAACAGTAGGCAAAATGTTCCATTCCCCTCTTTGGGACAGCATTGCAAATTTTGCTTTGAGGCAGGTCCCTGGGGCCTTTCTTGGGCAGCTGTCCCCCTACCCCTTTGGCCTTCACCCTCATTCCATGGCTTGGCTTTCTGTTGACCCTACTCTGAAGGTCCCCAAAATTGTGGTGTGGTCAGTGTGGAGTCTTAGTTCTATTTGGTAATGATTGCTTTGTTTTACTTAACAGGAGAGAGAGGACATGAACACCTAGAAAATGCAGATGAGCCCCACTGCGGGGTAGTGGGGTCCCCTGAAGGGAGGAGTTAGGGAAAGAGAAGACAAAGGCCACGGGGGAGGGAATAGGGGGTAGGGAGCAGGAATCCAAAGCCGGCTTTTGCTTGCTCCTGTCATTTCCTTGGCCAGCAAGGAGGCCTTTAGAAAGGAGGCCGGGCGTGGTGGCTCACGCCTGTAATCCCAGCACTTGGAGAGACCGAGGCGGGCGAATCACGAGGTCAGGAAATCAAGACCATCCTGGTCAACCAGGTGAAACCCCATCTTTACTAAAATATAAAAATTAGCCGGGTGTGGTGGTGCACACCTGTAATACCAGCTACTCGGGAGGCTGAGGCAGGAGAATCGCTTGAACCCGGGAGGCAGAGGTTGCAGTGAGCCGAGACTGAGCCACTGCACTCAGCCTGCCAACAGAGCGAGACTCCGTCTCAAGAAAAGGAAAAGGAGGGTGCAGTTCTGCAGTTGAGCCACGAGGTGGCCCATGCCTGCCCAGCAGTTTCTCCAGGAGGAGAAAAGCCTGAAGTGGGTGGGATGGGCAGGAACTGCCAAGGGTTCCTAGGGCTTTACCTCCTGGTGTTCTGTCACGGTCCACGAGTAGACATTAGGATGGAGTTTCAGTACATTGATGTGTGAGATTGAAGGTGCCATTTTTATAGCCCTCGAAGTACTTGAGGCTGTTCTGTGTTGCCGAGCCTGTCTCTGGATGTGCGCCTCTCTTGACAGGTCCACTGTCCCACGAGCAGAAGCTGTCACAAAGCTTGGAAATTGCCTTGGCATCCACCCTTGGCTCCATGCCCTCCTTTACGGCACGGCTGACCAGGGGACAGCTCCAGCACCTTGGCGCAAGAGGGAGCAGCGCTTCCTGGAGGCCTGGCACCAGCTCGGGTAACATGGGCCCCGCCATCTCCTTGAAGCCTTGGAACAAGTGGTCTGTTCTCTGTCTCTGGATGCTGGGCTGAGTCCCTGGGGGCTCTGTGGACCTGCCTGGCCAGCCTCCCCCTCAGTTCCAACACCCAACCTGGGAGAGAGCCTGTTCTCTTGCCTTTTCCAGGGGGAATTGAGGGGCTGCCTGTGAACTTAAACTTCTTACAAGAAAGGCTTTCTTTAGTCAACCCTTAGTAATTCTGTGGATGTAGGGCTTGGCCACCCTCTGCTGTGTTTCTTTGTGATATCAAATATTAATTATTCTCTCTTGAGGATTTTTGTTGCTCTCTTTTTTGTTATTCATTTATTTTTGAGATAGAGTCTTGCTCAGTTCCCCAGGCTGGAGTGCAGTGGCACAGTCTCGGCTCACTGCAACCTCTGCCTCCTGGGTTCAAGTGATTCTCCTTCCTCAGTTTCCTGAGTAGCTGGGATTACAGGCGCCTGCCACCATGCCCAGCTAATTTTTTTGTATTTTTAGTAGAGACAGGGTTTCACTATGTTGGCCAGGCTGGTCTCGAACTCCTGCCCTCATGATCTGCTTACCTTGGGATCCTCCCAAAGTGCTGGGATTACAGGCATGAGCCACCATGCCTGGCCTTTTTTGTTATTTTTTTTCATTTAGTCTGTCTCCAGTGTGACATACAAGCACTTTATGTAAATGTGAAGAGAGGTTTGGGGTTGGGTTTTGTCATCCTTATCCTCATCCCTTTATATTAACACTTCCATCAATGTCTCAGAAAAGAGAGTGGCAGCTTATGGGCCAGTTTTGCCTAAAATGAACCTTGGCCCCCACTGTATGCCAGAATCTATTAGGATACAAAGCAAGAGAAACTGACTGCAAAGCAAGGCATTTTTTATGAGATAGAGCGTGGTGGGGCCTACAATAAGGCACACACCTGATTCCTTTCCTGCCTGCATAAAGCCAGTGCCTTCCATTGGTGTCTGGACCCCAGGCTGCCTTCCTCTTCTGTCTCTAGTTCCCCACTTCCCTATCTCCTGCCTACTCTGATTATCCTGATCACCCCCAAGAACCTGTCTTCTAAAGTGGCCTCCACTTCCCTGACTTCAGATCTCATGGTTGCTTACCCTTTTGGCAGCATGTTATGTGGCCAGCCAGCTCGTGCTGCCTGAAACGCCTTCTCTCTTGGCTTTCAGGCTGTTTTGCATTTTTTCTCCTGTCTTCAGTGGTCCCTCTTCAGTTTCCATTGCCAGTTGCCTTCTCTACCAGCTCTGGCCCTGGACTCTCTAATCTCTTTTTTTTTTTTTTTTTTTTGGGACAGAGTCTCGCTCTGTTTCGCTCTGTTGCCTAGGCTGTAGTGCAGTGGCATGATCTTGGCTCACTGCAACCTCTACCTTCTGGGTTCAAGCAATTCTCTTGCCTCAGCCCCCACTAGTAGCTAGGATTACAGGCATACGCCACCAAGCCCAGTTAATTTTAGTGTGTGTATTTTTAGTAGAGAGTGGCTGATCTCCAACTCCTGACCTCGTGTTTAGCCGTGTTGGCCAGGCTGGTCTTGAACTCCTGACCTCAGGTGATCCACCTGCTTCGGCTTCCCAAAGTGCTGGGATTACAGGCGTGAGCCACCATGCTCAGTCTCACTGTGTCTTTTTCTTTAAGGGACAGCCTGTTCTTTGTGCTTGCTGTCCTTTCATTCTTCGTGGCTGGCCCCTTTTCATTCTCACAGCTCTTCCTGTCGGAGGCCATGTTAGCCCACCCTGTTCAAAGCAAGGTCTCTTTTTCATCCTCTCTCTTAATCGCCTCAGTTTGCAGTTACATACTTGGGTTTCCAGTCTGCCAAGGGCACAATAATTATCTTTTTCTTGATGACTTTTTTTTTCTGTCACTGAAACTGCCACAGGGCTCTAGGCCTCTGAGACCCTTTAATAGGACTTCTGGTCGGTGCTGGGAGAAATTGGGGCCCTTGCATGCCTCTGTCGTGTTGTGCCAAGTGTGGTTTTTAAAACTCTGATGGAAAATAAGTTCTCATGATGCACTGTGGGTCAGGCTGATCTCTGAAGCCTCTCTCTAGCAGAGCCTTATGGAAGGGGAACCACCGAAAAGCAGTCAGTGGCCCTTTCCTCGCTTCTTGCCCTTCCTTCTTTCCCTGCTCCCTCCCCACCTTCATCCCTCCTTGGCTTCTCTCTCCCTCCTTCCCTGCCCTGTAGAGGTTCACCTTTCCACTCCCTGGGGAACTCTTGGCTTGTGTGCATAGGAGAGGCACCAGTACTTTTATGTTGCTTAATGTTTGGCCCAAAGAAAACACCCACAGCCAGGCCACTCTCTCCTGGCTACAGTTCTCAGGGATGTGGAGGCAGGGAGTGCTCGTTAGACTACACTTCAGTTTCTGCTCCCCTGTGTAGGGCACCCCTGCTCTCCCTTCTTTGGTTCCTGGTGCCTGAGTGTAGATGGCAGGTCCATTTATTGCATGTGGATGGAGCAGGTGCCCTGTGAGGTGCTGTGCCAGGCCTTGAGGCCAGATGAGCAACATGGACCTAGTCCTGACCCTCTGGACCTGCAAAGCCTAGGGAGGAAGCAGGCATGCTAGCTTGGAGGCTGAGAAGTGCGAATGGGCTCTGAATGCACAGGAAAGGGGCAGTCTGGGGAGGCTTCCTGGAATGGGTGAGGTCTGAGCCAAGTCTCCAGATAAGGGCATTCTAGGCAGAGGGAACAGCAAGCACAAAGTGAGGAGGCCAGCAGCACCTCTGAGGTCTGACCAGTGTGTGTCCAGAGAAGTGATTGGAAGCTGCTGGACTCTAGAAGGTGAGACTGGTGTGAAGAGAGGTGAGGAGGCTGGGTGGGCTATGCAGGGAGTCTTGACTGTCCCAAAAGATGGGGAGCCACTAAGAGGTAGAAAGCAGAGGCATGGGGTGATCAGGTTACATAGGTGGGTCATTGGAGGCAGCTTTGAGGACAGATTGAGAGGACAAGCCTGGAGAAGAGTGAACAGTTAGGAGGAGATGTGCTGAGCGGCCTGGATTATGGTGATGAAATGGACAGAGAGAAGTGGGGGTTAAGAAACATTTCTGAAGCAAATTGGTTTGAGGTTCCTTTGGGATCCTCCAGAGAGTACTGGCTAGGAATGGAGACAGGGACCGCAAAGAGGACAGGCAAGCCCATCCCCTGTCACTCTCCAGAGGGAACACGAGGATAGGAAGAGCCATGGGTGCAGCCTAGCAGGGCATGGCCAGAGCTGCCCACTGTAACCCTCATTCAAGGATGCCCTGCAGGAGTTGCGGAAGGAGGGAGAGCCTGCCCCGATGGCCAGGGAAGCACAGGAGGGGATTGAGGGGTCGGGAGCGGAGCTGCCAGTAGCAGCGAGGGGGCTGCAGGCTGCAGGGCTGAAGGGAGCAGGAGCCAGGCCCCGGAGGCAGGTGCGCTGCAGGCCTCAGCCCTGTCTCTGCTGACCTCCCTCTTCAAACTTCCCAACTGTGGTACACTGGACCATGTGCTGTTTTTCCTTTTCTTTTTCTTTTTTGTAGAGACAGGATTGCACTATGTTGCCCAGGCTAGTCTCGAACTCCTGGCCTCAAGTGATCCTCCTGCCTCAACCTCCCAAAATGCTGGGATTACAGGCGTGAGCCACCCACTGGCCTGCCTTTTCCTTTTCTTGTCGCATCTCATGTTTCTTGCAGTTTATGTTGTCAGAGTGAGCTGTGCATTGCTCCAGCCTTGGCTGCCTATCTCAGGGAAAGTATAGCTTGCTGGGAGACCAGGAGGAAGGGCCCAGTCCTGCTTGCTGCCCTCAGAAGCCAGCTCTTCTCAAGCATTCGTAGAGGCACTGAGATTAGGTCAGAGATGATAGAGAAAAGCCCTCCTGGGTTCCCTGGCTCCCTCTCCACCTCCCACTCCCTTCCCAGATCAGCCTGGGGCAGGCTCGGGAGGGATGAACCAGCTGCTGCAGCGGCCTGGGTGGGAAGGCTGTGCCTCTCAGACCAGCCTGGACCGTGGAGCAGCTTTCCTAACCCTGGGCTATTTTCCTCCCTGATTTACCAGAGCAGCCTGGGAGCATCCCGGGCCCCGAGTGTGCCTCCTGCAAAAGAGTGTTTTCTCCCTACTTCAAAAAGGAGCCTGTGTACCAGCTGCCCTGCGGTCACCTCCTGTGCCGACCCTGCCTGGGTGAGAAGCAACGCTCCCTGCCCATGATGTGTACTGCCTGCCAGCGGCCAGTTGCTAGCCAGGATGTGCTGCGGGTCCACTTCTGAGTCACTGGCCTCTACTGGAGGAGACCTATCACTGGGAGGAGCTGAGGGGAACATGAGCAGGGCACAGCACCCCTGAGGTCTGGCCAGGCCCCAGGCACAGAGCTGTCTGCTCCCTCCCGGGGCTCTCGTTCATCACCTCACGGTGTAGCATACTGCTTTCGCACTGGTGGCAATAGGGCAACAAAGCCATCGGCCAGAGGGCAGGGTGAATGTCCCTGTCTCCCCTGCCTCCCTGCCAATCACCCTGCCTGAGCCCAGGGCCTGCTGAAGCCAGCCTCACCTAGGCAGGAGCACCCCTACTGAGGGCCCCCCATGCAGTTTATGTGCACCCCCAACGAGCAGGGCACCGTGGGTGGCTCACCCTAGACTGTGGCTCAGATCTCAGGAGCCTCTGCCTTCAGGATCATCCAAAAGTGGACCTTGGGGGGTGGGGGTGTCTGTGGAGTGCATGACTCAGCCCCCGACTGGCAGCCTTAATAAAGCGATGGTTGACGTCTGCTCTGGGCTTCCTCCTGGTAGAGTGCCTGTCTGTGTCATCACACTCCTGTCGCCCACCTGCACCCACACAAGTAGAACTCACAGGGCAGCTGTATGTAGTCACTGCAACCCATCAGGTTGTCATTCCTGTCAACAGCCTGAAAGGACACAAACTCAAGTTTTCGGATCTGTCCCCTGCGAGGGGGCTCAGAACCTAGGTTTGCAGGTGGGTGTACATGGCGGGAGGGTGGAGAGCTCCCTTTGCCGGTGCCAGCCGTGCTCAGCTAGCTCCTCAAACTGCTCCCTGACAGGGAGCGCAGCTTGTCGGCATGTGGCTGGTTTCAGGAAAAAATACTTGTTTACAGGCTGCATTCTTCTTCAGTCCAACATTTAGCTTTATGGAGTCCCAAAGGGAAAATAGATCCATATCCCTACAACTTGATACTGTATCAGATTCCAGCCATTAGAAGAACCTCAGTGAGAAAACACACCTGCCTCTCCCTCTTCCCTTCTAAATATGTTTGGGAAGGAGCAGCCTGGAGATGCTTTGTAAAGCTGTATTTTACCCTTCAGCTTAGCGCAGGTCCCTGTGAACAGGCCATGGCACACTGCACATTCCTTTCCTTTAGGCCATCCAGGGCTCTACACCACACCCAAGACTTTAGAGATCGGGTTTGGGATTAGATTTTTTTGGAGACAGAGTCTTGCTGTGTTGCCCAGGCTGGAGTGCAGTGGCATGATCTCGGCTCACTGCAACCTCCGCCTCCTGGGTTCGGGTGATTTTCCTGCTTAGCCTCTGGAGTAGCTGGGATTGCAGGTGTGCGCCACAATGCCTGACTAATTTTTTGTATTTTTAGTAGAGATGGGGTTTCACCATGATGTTGGCCAGACTGGTTTCGAGCTCCTGACCTCAGGCAATCCGCCCGCCTCAGCCTCCCGAAGTGCTGGGATTACAGACGTGAGCCACCGCACCTGGCCAGCTGCTTTTTTTTGAGACAAGGCCGGTCTCTGTTCCCCGTGCTCGAGGGCAGTGGTATGATCATGAGTCAGTGCAGCCTTAAACTCCTGGGCTTAAGGGATCCTCCCACCTCAGCCTCCCAGGTAGCAGAAGCTATAGGCACGTGCCACCCTGCCCAGCTAATTTTTTTTATTTTTTATTTTTTGTAGAGGCAAGGTCTTGCTATGTTGTCCAGACTGGTCTCGAACTCCTGGGCTCAAGTGATTCTCCAAAAGTGCTGGGATTGCAGGCGTGAACCACTGCCTAGCCAAGCCTGTATTTTCTTGAGTTCATATGTCATTTGTCCACAAAAGTGGCTTCAGAGAGATGGTCACATGATTCCCTTTGCTTCCCAGTGGCACTGACCTTGATTCAGCCCTCACATGAGACCTGAGGGTCTGCATGGATGCCCTGTGCCACCCTGGCTGGCGAGGCTCCTGTGTGCCCCTGGCTTTCAGTGTCTGTGCCTCTCCAGAATCTTGCCTTGCCCTCCCATGTACTTTTGTTCTTAGAAAAGCCCCAGCACATTAGCCGGGCGTGGTGGTGGGCACCTACCAAGTACTCGGGAGGCTGAGGCAGGAGAATCACTTGAACCTGGGAGGCGGAGGTTGCAGTGATCCAAGATTGCGCCACTGCACTCCAGCCTGGGTGACAGCGAGACTGGCTCAAAGAAAAGAAAAAGCCCCAGCATGTAGCAAAAGCATTTCTTGGTGAGTGGGGGGGGGGGTGGTGATTCCCACCTTCAACCTGTCGTGGTCTCAGGGAACGGCCTGCTTCTCACTAGCAGCTTGACACCCACAGTGCGCTCTGGCTGCTGGGGCCCGTCTCTGCAGAGGAATCCTGTCCACCCAACCCCAGGAGCCCCAGTGTGCAGTCAGCGTCATCACAGCGCTCCCAGGTGAGGGCTGGGCTGCCTCCCCTTAAGCAGCTGTGCTGGAGGTACTATCCAGACCGCCTACAGGGCCCTGGGGATCTGCATTTCTAACAGGCTTCTGCCCCCAAGACTGCTCTGGTGGAAAACCCAGCCTGGAAGTCCTTGGAATGTCAGGCCCTGTCCTAGGTCCAGGTGGAGCCACGTCCAAGAGTTGCGTTCATTTTTCTTATTTGAAAAACTTCCCGCAAAAGAAAGTGGTCTTTTCACTACCCTTGCCAGAAACATGCTAAGCACCACTGGGCTCTGTTTCTGTCCCCTAGAAAATGGGGATAACATTTCTCTTGCTGTCACATGGCTCTGAAGGCGGTTTATTTCTCACTAGAGCCTGGACCCAGGCACAGAGCAGCTATCAACACGCAGAGTTGAAATCCACGGAAGGAGAAGACTCAGGACCCCAGAACCTTGCTGTGGCCCTGCTGCCCTCCAGCGACCTTCTGCCCCCTCCATGACCAGAGGGTCTGTGGGCACATGTCTCTTCCCCTTCCTGTGACATTGACCTGATGGCCCTCTGAAAGCAAGAGGCCAGGGCCATGGCACCCCTGCAGTTTGGGGGGCAGAGGGGCCCAGGCAGCTTCAGTCTCCAAATCTCTCTTCCCAAGGTGCAAAGTTGTTTGCCTTGTGGCTCTGGCCTTTGGCCATTCTCTGTCCTCACTCGCGGGGGCTTTGGCCCTCCAGTCGCCCTTTCAGCCCCTGAGTAGTTGAAAGAGAGGATGGCATCAGAAAAGTAGATGAACCAAATGGCCAGGAAGAGGAATAGCTGCTCAGTGTTCATCTCCCTGCAGCTGGGCTGCCAGGCCCTGGAGCACCTGGGGTGTGGGGCTTAGTGGCTTCTCCCAGCCCCACACCTGCCCTGCTTCCCCCATAGCTCTCCAGCTTGAGGCCTCCCAGCGACTGGGCACTTTTCCATTCCCCAGGAGATGGGCCCTTGGACACCTTGGTTGCTGGAAGTAGGTCTGGAAACAAAGAGCCGTTCCCTGGAGGAAACCGCTTTGCCTGCCCGGCCTCCTGCCTGTGGTATTGTGACATTGTGAGGCGGGAGGGCTGCCATTGTGGACACTGGGGTGGGGAGATGCTTCAGGCTGGTTGCTCCCCCAGGGCTCCTGTGGCCTTCACTGAGCAGGGCCTGGCTCCAGAGCTGCCCCCCGGGCCTCTCCCACTCCGTGCCCAGGGCTGCTGTCCCCTCGCCTGGATGCTCAGTGTGCTCACATGTGCACGGTCTTTCCTGCCAGTTCTGGGTTGGAAGCGGGGTGGTTGGGTTGGGAATTAGTCAAAGCTGCACTGTCCAGTAGAGTAGCCACTAGCCACAGTGGCTATTTAATTAAACGTAAATGAAACTCGCTTCATTACCTACACCACCCACATTTCAAGTGCTTGATAGTCACATGGGGTTAGTGGCTCCTGGGTTTTGGCCATAATCCAAAAGACAGTCACAAACGCCATAACCCCAAATGTTGAAATCCCTAAAGATCAAAATCACCAAAGTCTAAAATCCCTGATGTCTGATTGAATCCCCAAATCACAATTACAGATTTGAAATTAGGTACAGTCAAGACTTCTTAAGTTTGGACTTTTGGGATTGTGATTTTTAGGATTTCAGACTTTAGGGATTTTGATCTTTCAGGATTTCAACATTCAGGATTATGGCATTGGGATCCTGTTTTGGGGGTTATGATCAGCCCAGGCGGGTCCTATGCTGGACAGCACAGATAGAGACCATTTCTACCATCACCGAAAGTTCCGGACAGTGCTGGGCCAAAATAGAAGCTTGGTCTCCTTCCCTCTTATGAACTGTCACCTGGGAGAGGAGGAAAGCCCCCCCTCCATGGGGACAGGAGAGCAGAACAGTAGGGAGCAAAATCAGACAGGCTCGAACCCCACCTGCCTTCCTCCCCCACTGGGTGGAAGCGGTACACCCAGGCTCCACCTGGCCATAATGCACTCTCTTCCTTGCAGAGAGGTGCCTGAAATTGCTCTCTGTGCCAGGAGGGTGACAGGGTCTCCAGAGTGGCACAAGACTGAGGTGAGGACAAAGGAGAAAGCCTTTGGATGGTCAAGTGTATTCCATCAGGGTTTTCACCAGTAACAGGATAATGCTACCCTTAACCTGGTTATCATGTGACCACACAAACATGTTGATGTTTTCTCTTACAATATTTTTCTGTAAAGAAAAAATATGAATAGGTATATAGTGCATGGTTCTGTTGCCTGCTATTTCTATCACCATCTCATGGGCATTTGCCCTTGTTGTTAGATACTCTTCTTATAAAGCTCATTTGTAGGCCGGGCGTGGTGGCCTACAAATGAGCGTTATAAGAAGAGTATCTATCTACACCTGTAATCCCAGCACTTTGGGATGCCGAGGCAGGCAGATCACCTGAGGTCAGGAGTACAAGACCTGCCTGGCTAACATGGTACGGCCCTATCTCTACTAAAAATACAAAAAACTAGCCAGGCGTGGTGGCACGCACCTGTAATCCCAGCTACTCAGGAGGCTGAGACATGAGAATTGCTTGAACCCAGGAGGCCGAGGTTGCAGTGAGCTGAGATCGTACCACTGTAATCCACCCTGAGCAACAAGAGCAAAACTCCGTCTCAAAAAAAAAAAATAAATAAATAAATAAAGCTCATTTGTAAGAACAAGCCAAAGTAGCCAAGAAAACCCTGAAAAAGAACAGTTTGGGTTGTGGGTGAGGAGAACTAACCCATGAATACACAGGCAAGATGAGCAAAACAGAATGAAAAACCCACAGGCAGGCCCAACTGCACATGGACATTTTTTGTACTGCAAAGGCGGGAATGGGGGAAAACTGTCCTTTCCACAGGGGGTGCTAGAGTCACTGGGCCAATGAAACCATGTAAGAACTAGAGATCAATGGAAAACGAGAGAATTCCTGCGCAACCTGGGAGTGAGGAAAAATTGAAAATCCAGGCCGGGCGCGGTGGCTCACACCTATAATCTCAGCAATTTGGGAGGCCAAAGCAGGTGGATCACCAGAGGGCAGGAGTTCAAGACTAGCCTGACCAACATGCCAAAACCTCGTCTCTACTAAAAATACAAAAATTAGCCGGTGTGGTGGTGGGCACCTGCAATCCCAGTTAGGAGGTTGATGTGAGAGAATTGCTTGAACCCTGGAGGCAAAGGTGGCAGTGAGCCGAGATGGTGCCACTGTACTCAAGCCGGGGCAACAGAGCAAAACTCCATCTAAGAAAAAAACCAGATACAGTAATGGAAAAGACTGATAGATTTGACTGCCAAAAAAAAAAACCAGCTGGGCATGGTGGCTCACACCTGTACTCCCAGCACTTTGGGAGGCCAAGAAAGGATGATCACTTGAGCCCAGGAATTTGAGACCAGCCTGGGCAACACAGGGAGACCCTGTCTCTACAAAAAATACAAAAATTAGCCAGGCATGGTGTCACATGCCTGTAGTCCCAGCTACTCAGGAGGTTGAGGCAGGAGAATCATTTGAGCTTGGGAAGCAGAGGTTGCAGTGAGCTGAGGTCGCACCACTGCCCTTCAGCCTGGGCGACAGAGGGAGACCCTTTCTCAAAACAAACCGAAAAACCTCTTACATGGAAAAATTCATTAGCAAGTAAAAATAAAAATTACAAGCTGGGAAAATATATTTGGAACCTGAATTAAATGGTTAATATCCATAACATACAGTAAAAATAACAGATTCACAAAGAAATGCAAATGGCTTTTAAACATATAAACAATGTTCAACCTTGCTCATAATATGATGAAATAAAGAGGACGATGAAATACCACTTCTTGCTTAGCAGATTGGCAAAAATCTCCATGTTTTCTCAAAATTTGTAGGCAAGACTGTGGGTTATCAGGCTGTCATACACTATTGGTGAGAAGACTACAGTCTTTGGCAGGGAATGTGGCAATATCTGGGCAAGTCATATATGTATGTACCCTTCTGCCCAGCCATCCTACATCTAGGATTCTAGTCCAAAGATCCCCTGGAAAAATGTGAAAAGGATTCCAGCCCCAGCAGCAAGCAGCCTGGGCACCCAGAGCTGATCTTTGAGAGGCTGAGGAGCCATGTTGCCCTCCATGGAGGAGCCAGCTGTGTCCAGCCTATGGGCTCAGAAGCAAGGGCTTTACATATTCATGACTTCACACATATTATCAAGGAGCTTATGGAGACCTTGGAGGCCATGATGCATGTTAAAAACTTTTGCATTCACCGGGCGTGGTGACTCATGCCTGTAATCCAAACACTTTGGGAGGCCGAGGTGGGCAGATCACAAGGTCAGCAGTTTGAGACCAACCTGGCCAATATGGTGAAACCCCATCTCTACTAAAAATACAAAAATTAGCCGGGCATGGTGGTGGGTGCCTGTAGTCCTGGCTACTGGGGAGGCTCAGACAGGAGAATCACTTGAACCCAAGAGGCAGAGGTTGCAATGAGCCAAGATTGCGCCACTGCACTCCAGCTTGGGCGACAGAGCGAGACTCCATCTCAAAACAAAAACCTTTTGCATTCAAAAGTTTTAATAAAAGTTTATATATTGAATACAATGACCTAGGCATTGCATTAAATGCTGATGTATTATCCTATTTAATCCCCACAACTCGGCTGGGCATGGTGACTCACACCTGTAATCCCAGCACTTTGGGAGGCTTAGGTGGGTGGATCACAAGGTCAAGAGATCAAGACCATCCTGGCCAACATGGTGAAACCCCGCCTCTAGTAAAAATACAAAATTTAGCTGGGCTTGGTGGCACGCACTTATAGTCCCAGCTACTTGGGAGGCTGAGGCAGGAAAATCGCTTGAACCCAGGAGGGGAAAGTTGCAGTGAGCTGAGATCAAGCCACTGCATTCCAGCCTGGGCAACAAGAGCGAGACTGTACAAAACAAAACAAAATAAAGACAAAAAACCCCAACTCTTGGAGTTAGGAGGAAACAGAGGCTCAGACCACAAAGAGCCCCTCTGATTGCCTAACACAGCCTACACAAGTCTCTACACTTGGTTCCAAATCCACTGTGCAATCCAGAACCAGAGGCACAACAGAGTCTAATTATGGAATAACAACCTCATGACCAGGCTTCAGCACAGCCTTTGAAGTTCAGTATTACACCTCTAGGCACAAAAATAAAAGATGCTCTCCCCATAAAGGCTCAGCAGAGTGAGTCTCATGTAAATACATGAATCTCCTGGTTGAAATGTGAATGGAAAAGTACTCGTGTGCAGTTCCTGGGAGAGGAGGGTGTGGGGAGGAGCAGCACAGACGGGCTCAGGAATGGCTCTATCTGGGACCCAGGGCACTGGGTGCTAGGATCCTGCCGAGGTGCGGCTACCTCGCTCCAGAGACCCCAGTGTAGGATATGTGTGGCCAAAGAAGATCCAGTTTGAAAGAGAAATGAAACTGGGTGTTGGAAACCTTGTGAGAGTCGGTAACCAAAGGAGGCCTGTGTGGTCCTGGCGAAGTGGGAAGGTGTGAGGGGCAGACAGCGGGACAGGCCCAGGAAGAGGTCAGGAAGCAGAGGCGAGAGTCAGGAGCAAGCCTGGGCTGGGGCCTACCATGTCCTCTAAACTGCTGAAGAGAACTGGGCTTGAAAAGGGAGGGGACAGGGAATCAGCATGGGGAGACAGATTGGGGTACAGGCTGGCCTCCCCCTCCCATGATTCTTGATGCCCTTCCCTTGGGCCCAGAGCCCAGACACCGGCTCTGACTCAGCGGATGAAATGCAACCCCATGGCTCATTAATTAGGAAGCCTGGAATTAGCCTGTCTCAGAAACCAGGAGCCTCCAGAGAGAGCCCCTCTCACCTGCCTTCCTCTCTCCCACCCAAAGGATGACATCAGGCTGGGGAGGTCTGGCTCCTGGGACTGAGGAGGGGAAAGGGGAGCGTGAGCAATAGAGGGAATGAGATACCAGGCACGCGTGTATGCATGACAGCCTCCATGAATTGACCTTCAATCATGAGATGATGGAAATGCCAAGCGGCCTGAACCATAAATGTTTCCGCTACTGAAGAAACTGCGGGGCAGACTTGGGTGTGGCCCAGGTGGATCTATAACCCCCGCAAAGCTTCCGGCCCCTGTAACTCAGTGTAAGTTGATTCAGTGGCCAGGATGTGGCTGGCACTGTGGTGTGACTCGGCAGCGATGCTTAGACGGCTGCTTTTAGCTGCCTCCCTCACCTTGGAAAAATCTGTTCCAAAGCTTAGTCTCCTTTCCTCCCGGCTTCGTGCCCCTGTGATTATTTTAAATTATTGGCTGCCAAATATTTGGCCCACTGATTATTTTAAATTATTGGCTGCCAAATATTTGGCCCACTTTCCCCCCCAAACGTGGGCTCTGTTCTTTCTCTTGACCTTGGATGGGTGTGTGGCTGCTTCAACCTATACAGCATGGCAACACTGACCTTCTGTGATTTCGGAGGCTGTCATAAAATGCCGTGTCACTCTGCCCTTGTTTTCTGGAGAGTCACTCTTCATCGAAGCCCTGAGCTGCCATTCAGTGGCTTCAGGAGTGAATCCAGGCTGGGCCTGGTGGCTCGTACCTGAAATCCCAATACTTTGGGAGGCCGAGACGGACAAATCACCTGACGTCAGGAGTTTGAGACCAGCCTGGCCAGTATGTTGAAACCCTGTCTCTACTAAAAATACAAAAATTAGCTGGATAAGATGGCAGGTGCCTGTAATCCCAGCTACTTGGGAGGCTAAGGCAGGAGGATCGCTTGAACCTGGGAGGCGGAAGTTGCAGTGAGCCGAGATCATGCTACTGCACTCCAGCCTGGGCAACAGAGCAAGACCCTGTCTTGAAAAACAAAAAAACGGTGAACACAACCTCCAGGAAGGCAGGCAGTCCAGGCAACAGCTCCAAGTGAACTGAGCCTTTGGGTCACTCCCGCCCAAGTGCCCAGGCATGTGAGTGAGGAAGGCCCACGGGATTTCAGCCCGTAGCCCTTTCCTCCTTACTGTGGAGGCCCCAGACATGGTGGAAGAGATAAAAGATGTTCACTGACCTTCAGAACCTGGGCGCATAATAAAATGGCGATGGGTCCGTGCCACTGCATTTTGAGTGGTTTGTTACACAGCAACAGTAATGGAAACAACCACAAAATCCTGGACGATTGCTGCAGCGGGGCTAGGAAGGACAGAGAAACCAGGCAGCAAAGCCAGAATCCTCCTTAGCCGAGAGCGACTGCGAATGCCCGTGTGCTGATAATTCGTACGCTTCACTGCTGCCGGGCCGGGGCAGGCAGACAGAGGAATGCCAGGCTGGCCGGGGCTTGCCTACAAACCAGCTCAGCTAGTCATTTACCAAAGACCCAGGGTGGGGTCCATGGTGGGTCCCGGGGACATAGTGACCAAAAGGACCACTCTCTAGTGGGGTGGCAAGACAGGGAAACACGTGAATAAAGCATGTCTAGGTTCCACACTGACCTGAAGGAGAGGGAGGAGGTTGGTTTTGCTAAGGTTAGGGGTGGGGGCAGGAAAGAGGAGACTCAGGTTCTGATATTAGAAATTATCTCAGTGGGCCGGGTGTGGTAGCTTATGCCTATAATTCCAGCACTTTGGGAGGCTGAAGTGAGAGGATTGTTTGAGCCCAGGAATTCAAGACCAACCTGGGTAATATAATTAGCTGGGCATGGTGGCACACTCTTGTACTCAGGAGGCTGAGGTGGGAGGATCATTTGAGCCCAGGAGGTCAAGTGAGCTGTGTTTGTGCCACTGCCCTCCAGCCTGGGCAACAGAGTGAGACCCTGTCTAAAAGAAAAGATCTCAGTGGATTTGTGGGGGTGAGGAGTGCTTAGCTCTACGGCATTTATTTCCCTTCCTACTAGCATCCTGGGTTTCTTTCAAGGCACTACCCTTTCTCCATTGCGTACAGTCTGAAGGAGCTTTATTTAGACACTTGAGGGATAAGCATGATCCAATCTAATCAAAAGAGCCAGCCCCTCCCTGGAGTACGCATCTGAGCAGAGGGATCAGGAGGAAGGCACTGGAGTCTCCTACAGCCGACCCTGGGGATGCCACTCCCAGGCTCTGTTCTCTTGACCCCGGGCGCGTCTGTCCCTCAGATGCCACACGTTGGGGTCAGTGGTTTGCAGCTGGCCTTCCTCTGGACACTTGCCCTCAGCCAGTGGGAGCTACCTCACCAAGAGAGACTCCCTGCCCACAGCCCCCTTGGTCAATGACTAACACACAAATATTAAAAATTTGACCCTCAGTTCAGGCACTGTAGCTCATGCCTGTAATCCCAGCACTTTGTGAGGCCAAAGTGGGCAGGTCAGGAGTTTGAGACCAGCCTGGCCAACATGGTGAAACTCAGTCACTACTAAAAATTAAAAAATTAGCTGGGCGTGGTGGTGCAACCCTGTAATCCCAGCTACTCAGGAGGCTAAGGCAGGAGAATTGCTTGAATCTGGGAGGTGGAGGTTGCAGTGAGCCGAGACTGTGCCATTGCACTCCAGCCTGGATGACAGAGCGACCTTGTCAAAGAAAAAAAAAAAAGAAGGCATGACGGTCGTCTTCTGGTCTGGACCTTGGTGTCTGGTGGCAGGTGGGGATGCAGACGCTGGTGTTAGAGCCATGTGCCCACCACTGAGGGTGGGGTTCTGGCAGATTTTGATCTGTTGCCATGGGATTTCAGGGTTTGAGGGTTTCAAGGACCAATAATGCCTAAGACAAGTGAGGCCCTGGCCCTGGCCCCATGTTTTGGGGAGCCTGCACTGGCCCTCCTTAAGGTGAGATCAGGGCACATCTGCACCTTGTGGGCTATGATCTGGAACGCCCTGCCCAACTTTCCCATAACTGTTTCCAGCGCTGGAGAAATCCTCTTCCCTGGGTCTGCTCCCACGGGTGAAGCACACCTCAGGTGTACCAACGACAGGACTGAGCGGTGGAAAGGGAGGCAGTTTGTGCAGTATATGAGCAGAGCTTTGCAGGCTGTCCACACCTGTGCATCTGAGGTCCCTTGGGCTGGAGGACAGAACAAGGCTGTGGGGAGAGCCACCTCCCCCAAGTTGCCAAGTCCTCCTGCAGAACTTCAAAGAGTCTGAGAATTCCAAGTCTGAACCTGGCCTTCCAGGTCTTCATGAACATATATTTGTCAATATATGTAGGAGGATAGAGCATGTTTCACTTTTCTTTTCTAGGTCTTTCTAATCAGAAAAGAAAAAAAAGAACTTTTTTTTTTTTAATTTAGCATTTGTTAGCTTGATTTACAACTTTATTTTATTTATTTATTTATTTTGAGATGGATTCTCTCCCAGTCGCCAAGGCTGGAGTGCAACTGCACAGTCTTGGCTCACTGTCACCTCCACCTCCCGGGTTCCAGTGATCCTCCTGCCTCAGCCTCCTGAGCAGCTGGGACTACAGGTGCACGCAACTATGCCAACCACATCCGGCTAATTTTTGTATTTTTAGTAGAGACGGGGTTTCACCATATTGACCAGGCTGGTCTCAAACTCCTGACCTTGTGATCTGCCCGCCTCGGCCTCCCAAAGTGCTGGGATTACAGTTATGAGCCACCGTGTCTGGCCCAACAACTTTGTTTTATTTTACTTTATTTATTTTTTGAGACAGACTCTAGCTCTTCACCCAGGCTGGAGTGCAGTGGTGTGATCTCAGCTCGCTGCAACCTCTGCCTCCCAGGTATGCGATTCTCGTTCCTCAGACTCCTGAGTAGCTGGGACTAAAGGCACATGCTGCCACACATAGCTAATTTTTGAATTTTTTCAGTAGAGACAGGGATTCACCATGTTGGCCAAGCTGTTCTCAATTTCCTGGCCTCAAGTGATCCACCTGCCTTGGCCTCTCAAAGTGCTGGGATTACAGGTGTGAGCCACTGTGCTGGCCATGTTTTTTCCCCCCCGAGACGGAGTCTTGCTCTGTCGCCCAGGCTGGAATGCAGTGGCACGATCTCGGCTCACTGCAACCTCCACCTCCTGGGTTCAAGTGATTCTCCTGCCTCAGCCTCCCGAATAGCTGGGATTACAGGCATGTGCCACCACACCTGGCTAATTTTTGTATTTTTAGTAGCGGCGGGGTTTCACTGTGTTGGCCAGGCTGATCTCGAACTCCTGACCTCAGGTGATCCACCCACCTCAGCCTCCCAAAGTGCTGAGATTACAGGTGTGAGCCACTGTGCCCTGGCCCAGCCATTTTTTTTAAGAGACAGGGTCTTGCTGTGTCGCCCAGGCTGGAATGTAGAGACAAAATAATAGCTCACTATAACCTCAAACTCCTGGGCCCAAGGCATCCTCCTACCTCAGCCTCCCAAGTAGCTAGGGCCACAGGTACACACAATCACGCCCAGCTAATTTAAAAATGATTTTTTTTTTTAAATTTTTGTAGAGATGGGAGTCTCATTGCGTTGCCCAGGTTGGTCTTGAACTTCTGGCCTCAAGAGGTCCTCCCACCTCAGCCTCACAAAGTGGTAGATTCTAGGTATGAGCCATCACACTCAGCCTTAAACTTTTTTAATGGACAATTTCACACAGATACAAGATACAGATTAGTATAATGAATTCTCATGTGCCCATCACTCAGTTTCAATAACTCTATGTTCATGGTCTTCTTTCTTCTATAGTACCCTCACTCAATTAGCCCCTTGAATATTTTGGAGCAAGTTAGGGTGGCACTAGATTAACACAGTTATTATTTTTTAAATTTCAATATTTATTTTTTGAGACAGAGTCTTGCTCTGTTGCCCAGGCTGGAGTGCAGTGGCACAATCTCGGCTCAGTGCAACCTCCACATCCTGCGTTCAAGCAATTCTCCTGCCTCAGCCTCTGCAGTAGCTGGGAATACAGGCATGTGCCACCACACCTGGCTAATTCTTGTATTTTTAGTAGAGACGGGGTTTCACCATATTGGCCAGGCTGGTCTCGAACTCCTCACCTCAAGTGATCTGCCTGCCTCAGCCTCCCAAAGTGCTGGGACTACAGGTGTGAGCGATGGTGCCTGGCAAATTAACAAATTTAGACAGTGGAACTCCCAGTGTTTCCTCTTTCTATCAGAATGGCAAATCATAATTTGAGAGAACACATCAAAGACTCCGGGACACGGGAGTGGTGACCCTCTCAGCCCTGCTCTGAAACCAGAACAGGTTTGAATCCTAGTAATGCTCCTTGCTAGCTCTGGACCTTTGGGAAATTTGCTTAACCCCTTTGTGCCTTCTGAAAAACATGGCACAAACAAACTTTATGATAAACATATTTCATAGGCCAGGCTCAGTGGCTTAGCCTATCATCCCGGCACTGGGAGGCTGAGGCAGGTGGATTGCTTGAGCCCAGGAGTTTAAGACCAGCCTGGGCAACATGGTGAGACTTTGTCTCTACAAAAATTAAAAATCAGCTTCGTGTGGTGGCACACACCTATGGTCCCAGCTACTTGGGAGGCTGAGGTGGGAGGATCACTTGAGACCAAGAGGTTGAGGCTGTAGTGAGCTCTGATTGTGCCACTGGGCCCAGGCTGGAGTGCAGTGGCACCATCTCAGCTCACTGCAATCTCCGCCTCCCGAGTTCAAGCAATTCTCCTACCTCACCTCCCAGGTAGCTGGGACTACAGGTGCGTGCTGCCATGTCTGGCTAATTTTTTGTGTTTTAATAGAGATGGGGTTTCACCTTGTTGACCAGGCTGGTCTCAAACTCCTGAGCTCAGGCAATCTACTCGTCGTGACCTCCCAAAGTGCTAGATTACAAGAGTGAGCCACTGCGCCCGACCTACAAAAAATTTTTTAAAAAATTAGTTGGCATGGTGGGTTGGGCCTGTAGTCCCAGCTACTTGGGAGACTGAGGTAGAATAGTTTGATGACTGTGCACCTCAGTCCCGCCTGAGTGACAGAGCTAGACTGCGTCTCAACAACAACAAAAAAAGAAAACAGAAGCTAAACGTTTGCAAATGAGTCCAAGTAGGTAACCACCATCAGTGTTAGCAGATTAAATTCACCTTGTTAAAACAGGAACTCTCAGACTGAATAAAAAATAAAATCCTTACCAGGCGTGGTGGCTCACACCTGTAATTCTAGCACTTAGAGAGACCAATACCGGAGAATTCCTTGAGGCTAGGAGTCTGAGACCAGCCTAAGCAACATAATAAGATCTCATCTCTTCAAAAACATAAGAAGTAAAAACTAGCTGGTCGTGGTGGTGGGTACCTATAATCCCAGCTACTTGGGAGGCTGAGGCATGAGGATCAATTGAGTACAGGAGTTTGAGGCTACAGTCAGCTGTGATTGCACCACTGCACTCTAGCATGGGCAACAGACCAAGACCCTGTCTCTAAAAAACCACACTCACACCTGTAATCCCAGCACTTTAGGAGGCTGCCAAGGTGGATGGAGGTCAGGAGTTCCAGACCAGCCTGACCAACATGGTGAAATCCCCATCTCTACTGAAAATACAAAAATAAGCTGGGTGAGCTGGCAGGCACGGGTAATCTCAGCTACTTGGGAGGCTAAGGCAGGAGAACTGCTTGAACCTGGAGGGCAGAGGTTGTAGTGAGCTGAAAACGCACCACTGCACTCCAGCCTGGGCAATAGAGCAAGACTCTGTTAAAAAAAAAAAAAAGTTTACAAATACCTTTCAGCCTCCAGCCTGGGGCCTGGGACAAATACCCCAGTTACTGACCCAGCAGCCAGTCCCTCCTCTTCCTCACCAACAGTACCCCATTTTGTCAGGGACCTGGGAGCACACACACAAACAAGACAGCGGGCGGGGGTGGGGGCTCCTGCAGTCAGGTGCTTGCCTAGCTGGAGGAATTTGGGGGTGGGGGCGCTGGGCAGGTTTATCCTCCCTGAGAATGCAGAAGTTCAGAGGAAGGAACCCATTTTGTGGCTGTCCCCTTGCCATGAGGAAGGACAGACAGTGGAGGGTGCCAGACTGGAATGAGAAAGCCCTGCATGCCATCCCTGAACCCCCAGCCAGGCCTGGGACCACCCACTTCCCAACTTGAATCATAGTAAATTACAAATGTCCTTGGGGTTTAGTCACTGCGATTTTATTTTGTTATTTTATATTTTATTTATTTTATTTTATTTTACAATACAGGGTCTCACTGTGTCACCCAGGCTGAAGTGCAGTGGCACAATCATAGTTTATTGCAGCCTCCAGTTCTTGGGCTCAAGCGATCACCCTGCCTCTGCCTTGTGAGTAATTGGGACCACAGGCATGCACCCCCATGCCCAGTCTTTTTTTCTCCCTCAAAGATGGGTTCTGGCTACGTCGCCCAGCCTGGAGTGCAGTGGCTATTCACAGGTGGGGTCCCACTACGGATCAGTACAAAAGTTTTCGCCTGCTCCATTTCCGATCTGAGTCAGTTCATCCCTCCTTAGGCAACATGGTGGTCCCCTTGCACCCAGAGGTCACCATGCTGATGCTGAACTTAGTGTGGACACCAGCTAGGCATAGCCCACGACAGCCCAGGCTGGAGTGTGGTGGCATGATCACGGCTCACTGCAGCCTCTACCTCCTGGGCCCAAGAATTCTCCCGCCTCAGCCTCCAGAGTAACTGGGATTCCAGGCGTGCGCCCAGCACTTGGCTCCAGGGTTTTGAGGCAGTAGCTGGTGAAGGGCACAGACCCTGAAGCCTGAGTTTGAATCCCAGGTCTGCTGTTTATTACCTGTGCATCCTTGGGCAAGTTACTCAACCTCTCTGTCCCTCAGTTTCCTGTCTGAAAATGAGATAAAAATACTTCCTCCTTCATAGGGTTTATGTGATTCAAGGAGGAAACTATATGTGAAAGGCTTAAAACAGTGCTGGCACACACTCCATTTTGTTTTTCTTTGAGATGGAGTTTCGCCCAGCCTGGCCAAGATAGTAAAACACCCTCTCTACTAAGAATACAAAAATTAGCTGGGCGAAGTGGCGGGCGCCTGTAATCCCAGCTACTGGGGAGGCTGAGACAGGAAATTGCTTGACCCGAGATTATGCCACCGCACTCCAGCCTGGGCGACAGAGCGAGACTCTGAGACTCTGTCTAAAAAAAAAAAAGAAAAGAAAAAGAAAAAAAGATGGAGTTTCGCTCTTGTTGCCCAGGCTGGAATGCAGTGGTGGAATCTTGGCTCATTGCAACCTCCGCCTCCTGGGCTCAAGCGAGTCTCCTGCCCCAGCCTCCCGAGTAGCTGGGATTACAGGCGCGTACCACACGCTGGCAAATTTTTGTATTTTTAGTAGAGACGGGGTTTCATTATGTTGGCCAGACTGGTCTCGAACTCCTGACCTCAGGTGATCCACCCATCTCAGCTCCCAAAGTGCTGGGATTAAAGGCGTGAGCCACCACGCCCGGCCCCACACGCCGTGTTTTATTGCCTGTGGTTTAGCGTGTTCATAGCCCGCGTCCTGTTTCATGGCCCTACCACACAAACGCGCACACGCACACACAGTTGGGTTCTCTTCTTTCACATTTCTGCACAAGCTGTTTATCCCGCCCAGTGTGTCTTTCCCGTTTCCTCTTCCGGGGAATTTCAGCCCCCCGTCCGCAGGCACCGAGTACACCTGGGGAAGGCTTCCCTGCGCGACGGCCTGTCCTGCCCACTCGCCCCAGACCCCTCCACCGGCCCGCGCGTCCCTGGTTGGAAGGATGAGGCGGGAACTCTCCGGGCCTCGGAATGGGCCCTGCCCGGCAGGCAGAAGGGCGAGCGTGGAAGTCGGGGCCGCCTCCGCCGCAGCCCCCTCCGCCGCCGCCTGGATCGGCCGCTTCCCCCGCCCGGGCGCCTGGCTGATGGCCTTAAGTGATTCTGGGCGCCGCGCTCCCGGGTGGCGCCGACCTGCGGGGCCCTGGGGGCCTCCGGAGCGGCGCTCATGCGGCTCTTAGCAGTCTGCGCACAGCGCGCCTCATTAGGGGCCGCCGGGCCAAGGGTGGCGTGCGCCCAGCGCTGCGCCTCCCAATTTGTGCTCGACCCCGGCCCCGGAGCTTCCGCGCCCTCGGGTCCCCGAGGCCCGCGCTGTTTCCCGTCTCTCCTGGTGACTTCACTCATCTCAGCACCCGCGCATGTCTGGCTGCGTGGGGGCTGGGGGTGTGGACAGGCCTGGCTCTTTCCTAAGTCTACCTAGCAAACGGAACGTCTGTGGGACCCCAGGGTCGCAGTCTTTGTCCCTAGCAGGTGCGGCAGGCCGCATCACCTGGAACCTGGAGCTGGGGGGCGGTTGAGCGTCTCTAGATGCGAATCCACACGTCTTGCTGTCGTACAGCTTTTCCGTATAGAAACGAGTTTGTCAAGAATATTTTTCCTCGTTTATTTTGCCTTTTATTTAGGTTATTTTTGCAAGTAAGAATTTTTATTGTCTTTTCATTTCTGATTTCTTTTAAGAGCTTAATGTAACTCTCTCTAGAGATCTGATAAATACTCAGACTTGGCTTTCCGCTTCCCCTCCCCGCCCTCATCGGCTGCTTTTACTCTGTTTGGCTCTCCAGCTGAGATGTGTCTGGGCGTTAGGTGCGGGTCTGGAAAGAACAGAAAGCTTCCCCGGCCTCCTTTTTCACTTCGTCCTGCAGCGGATCCATTTTGGTTCCATACCTGTCCACCTCAGGCCCAGCATTTTTCTTTTTCTTTTTTTGGTGGGGAAGGAATCTCGCTCTGTCACTCAGGCTGGAGGGCAGTGGAGCCATCTCGGCTCACTGCAACCTCTGTCTCCCGGGTTCAAGCGGCTCTTCTGCCCCAGCTTTCCGAGTAGCTGGGATTACAGGCATGCAGCGCCACACTCGGCTAATTTTTGTATTTTTAGTAGAGACGGGGTTTCACCGTTTTGGCCAGGCTGGACTCGAACTCCTGCCCTCGTGATCTGCCCTCCTCGGCCTCCCAAAGTGCTGGGATTACAGGTGTGAGCTACTAGGCGCAGCAGGCCCAGCATTTTTCTCAGTGGTTTCTCATCCCTGCTCAATGTAACTTCGTTGATTCAATTCAGTAAGCAGGTCTTGGACTCCTACAACTTCTTTTTTTTCTTTTTTTTTTTCTATGAGTCTATGTCTAGGGACTAGAATGTTCACCTCTTCACAGTTTACAGAGCATTCGTGTGGGTCCTCAAAAAGACTACTGGAAGTGGGGCACAGTGGCTCACACCTGTAATCCCAGCACTTTTGGAGGCCGAGGCGGCTGGATCACTTGAGGTCAGGAGTTCAAGACCAGCCTGGCCAACATGGTGCAACCCTGTCTCTACTAAAAATACAAAAATTAGTCAGGCGTGGTGGCAAGTGCCTGTAATCCCAGCTACTAGAGAGGCTGAGGCACGACCATCACTTGAACCTGGGAAGTGGAGGTTGCAGTGAGCTGAGATTGTGCCACTGCACTCCAGCCTGGGTGACACAGCAAGACTCTGTCTCAGTCTCAAAAAAAAAAAAAAAAGGCTACTGTGAGAAGAGAGAAAGCTGGACTTACAGTAGTGTCCGTTTGAAAATGAGGCCATGAGACCAGCTGTGCACTATGGCTCATGCATAATCCCAGCATTTTGGGAGGTCAAGGTGGGCACATCACTTGGGCCCAGGAGTTTGAGACCAGCCTGGGCAAAATGGTAAAATCCTGTCTCCACAAAAACAAAAAATGCCACATGGTGGCATGTGCCTGTGGTCCCATCTACTTAGGAGGCTGAAGTGGGAGGATCACTTAAGCCCAGGAGGTAGAGGCTATGGTGAGCTGTGATTGCACCACTGCATTCCAGCCTGGGTGACAGAGTGAGACCCTGTCAAAAAAAAAAAAAAAAAAAAAAAGGAAGGAAGGAAGGAGAAAGAAAGAAAGAAAAGAAAAAGAAATGAAGCCATTGGCCGGGCGGAGTGCCTCACGCCTGTAATCCCAGCACTTTGGGAGGCCGAGTTTGGAGAATTACTTGAGGCCAGGAGTCTGAGACTAGCCTGAGCAACACAGTGAGACCCCATCTCTACAAAAGAAATTTAAAAAGGAAAAAAGATAGAAAATGAGGCCATGCCCTCTCTGGCAGTAGTAGAGATGTTCTATGGTACATACAGCCGGGAATAAGACGCAGAAGGTGTGGGCGGGGCAGATGCTCTGCTAAGATTAGTTGACTGTTACTTCTCAGAAAAGGTGGTCTAAGGGTAAGGAAGTACTTTATAGAACATTCTGACATTTGGGGTTTAATCTGGAGGCTTGCAACGTTTTATTATGTAAGGATTGCAGGAATCTTAACCCTTTATAGCATCCTCATCTGATTCCCTTAAGACCTTAGTTGGGCAGGATGTGGGATTAGCCATCAATAAATAGCCTGGGAAACAGGTGTGACTTGCCCTGGGTCACAGAGCAACTCCCTGGAGAGCTGAGGCTGGTACCCAGGGCTCCACTTCCTTCTTTCCATCACTTATTGAATTTATTATGGAATTCTTTCCATAATTTATTGAATTATGGAATTCTTAACATAATAAATTCAGTAAGTGATGGAAAGAAGGAAGTGGAGCCCTGGGTGGAGTTACTGTACTGAGCATGAAAGACAGAGTCCTTCCTTTCTGCCCTGGTGTTTCATTTTAAAGGGATTACAGCCATACACACACAAAAAGATAGACACACACCAAAAATGAACTGCAAAGTGCAGTAGGTACTATGAAGTTCATCATTATAGACCCGGACAAGATCATAGAGGTAGGGGATGCTCTAGAGAGGGCAGACAGGGCAGCCTCCTCTTAAGAGATGCCATTTAAGCCAATGAAGTGAATCCTGGGGACAGTGCGGGTGGGGAATCTTCCAGGACAAGGAAACAGCAGGATCTCAGATCCCAAGCAGCAGGTGGAGTTGAGCTTGATTTTAGAGGTGGGACTGAGCAAGGGTGAGGGAAAGAGAAGGTCCAAGGTGAGTCTCAGGTTCCGGGAGGAGCAGCTGGTTGGATGGTGGTGCGATCACAGAGGTGGGAAACCCTGGAAGAGAGCCGGGAAACAGCTGAAAATCAGGAGCTGGGTGTTACCCTTGTTAAGTTGGAGAAGCCTATTGGATATCCAAGGGTAGGTATCACTGGGCACTTGTAACTATAAGTCTGGCTCTTTGGGGAGAGGCCCAGGATGGAAATATCAATTTTGGAATTATTAGCTTGCAGGAAGTATATAAAATTGTGGGATCACCCAGGAAGAGAAGAGAAGGGACACAGGACTGATTCCTGGGATGCTCCAACATTTAGAAGTCAAGGTCAAATAGGAACCAGAAAAGGAGAGTGCGAGAGAACATCCAGTGAGTGTAACAGAAGGAAAACCAAGAGAGTGTCGCAGCCATGGAACCAAACAAAGAGTGTTTTAGAAAAGGGTAAGTGTTCACCCATGTCAAATGCTGCCAGGAGATCACGGAAAGTGAGCACATATACATGACCTCCACATTTTTCTATATGGAAGGACTTCACGACCTTGACAACAGGAGTTTCAATGAGCTCGTTTGGGCAGAAGACTGGGTGGAGGGAGTTGAAGAATAAATGTTGACTTCTGGATAAATGGCAGATGGAGTGAGACCCCATCTCTAAAAAAAAAAAAAAAAGGCGGGGGGCAGGTGTAGTGGCTCACACCTGTAATCCCAGCACTTTGGGAGGCCGAGGCAGGTAGATCATGAGGTCAGGAGTTCGAGACCAGGCTGGCCAACATGGTGAAACCCCATCTCTACTAAAAATACAAAAATCAGCTGGGTGAGGTGTCGCACACCTGTAATCCCAGCTACTTTGGAGGCAGAAGCAGGAGAATTGCTTAAATCCTGGAGGCGGAGGTTGCAGTGAGCCGAGATCGTGGCACTGCACTTCAGCCTGGGTGACAGAGCAAGACTCCATCTCAGAAAAAAAAAAAAGTCTTGATTTTTCATTTGTGATGGACCACAGATGAAAAACCAAGACGACCACTTACTCCAGGGAATACAAAAGTTGTTCAGAGATAGAAAGAATCATCATAATATACTATATGGCTTAGCTCAGAGGCACAATCGCAATCTAGCACATCATCATGTCTAGAAAACGGTGGATAGAGGGTACATGTCAGGGGAGGGGGAGGAACTAGCAAAGGAGCTGACTCCTGTCTTTTGAAAGCCTGAATGAATCAGCATCATGAGCTGACATGTAGAACATAAAAGGGCTGAGAAGATGTGAAAAGTAGGTTGGGAAAGGAAACCTGTAAGGGACGTGTAGAAGGGTATGGGTTATCTGGGGGACTCATGGGACATATGGGGTGATTGATGTGTTTGAAATGCTGCCAGTCAGTATAGTATAGAGACTTTTCCCAGTCAGTGGAGGTTCTGAGAAGGTGGGTCCTGGGGGAAAGGGGCCTTGGTGTGAGAGGCCAGTCTTAGAATAGAGATTCTGGTAGACCGATCTGGTCAGCACAGGGGCCCTGGCCTGTCCCATGGCTTGGGCCCTTCAGTCAGTCTGGCTTCACCCATTTTCAGTTGTTGACTCAACCCCTGCAGTGAAGAGTGGGTAAGGTGCTGGGCGAAGACACCTTAGCCAGGGCTCTGGCCTCCCTCCTCAGCTAGCCTCACAAAGCACGGAGTCTCAATGGGGCAATGGCCTCAGATCAAGTTCATTTCCAGGCCATGAGTGGAATGAAAACGTCCGTCTTGGACTTATCCAGGAAGCTGCCCCCTCTGGGAAAATCTCCCAGCTCTTAACAGGAATAATGGCATTGGTCAGCCCTGGCGGCTCAGCCTATAATCCCAGCACTTTGGGAGGCTGAGGCAGGTAGATCACCTGAGGCCAGGAGTTTGAGACCAGCCTGCCCAACATGGTGAAACCCCATCTCTACTAAAAATACAAAAGTTAGCTGGATGTGGTAATAGGCGCCTGTAATTCTAGTTACTTGGGAGGCTGAGGAGGAGAATCACTTGAACCTGGGAGGCAGAGGTGGCAGTGAGCCAAGATTGCCCCACTGCATCCAGCCTGGGCGACAAAAGCAAAGCTCCATCTCAAACAAAACAAAAAGAAACAAAAAAGAATAATGGCATTAATAATGCAATACTACATACTACTGTTAAGCAACTGCACAATGATGCAGGAACTTCTTTTTTTTTTTTCTTTTTGAGACAGAGTCTTGCTCTGTTGCCCAGGCTGGAGTGCGGAGGCATGATCTCAGCTCTCTGTAACCTCCTTCTCCCAGGTTCAAGGATTCTCCTGCCTCAGCCTCCCAAGTACCTGGGACTACAGG
This sequence comes from Alouatta palliata, assembly GCA_004027835.1. Classification (NCBI taxonomy): domain Eukaryota; kingdom Metazoa; phylum Chordata; class Mammalia; order Primates; family Atelidae; genus Alouatta; species Alouatta palliata. The sequence continues at coordinate 26,951 of PVKV010013401.1, read as the reverse complement.
CTTGTGCCACCATGCCCCGCTAATTTTTTTACATTTTTAATAGAGATGGGGTTTCACCATGTTAGCCAGGATGGTCTCATTCTCCTGATCTCTTGATCCGCCTGCCTCTACCTCCCAAAGTGCTGGGATTACAGGCATAAGCCACCACGCCCGACCTGATGCAGGAATTTTCTAAAGCTGCTTTTTTTTTTGAGACAGTATCTCACTCTCACACAGGCTGGAGTGCAGTGTCTTGGTCACAGCTCACTGTAGCCTGGGCTCAAGTGATTCTCCCACCTCAGCCTCTGGAGTAGCTGGGACCACAGGCATGTGACACCATATCTGGCCAATTTTTAAATTATTTCTAGAGATGAGGTCTCTTTGTCTTGCCCAGGCTGGTCTCGAACTCCTGGGTTAAAGTGATCTTTCTGCCTTTGCCTCTTAAAGTGCTGGGATTACAGGTGTGAGCCACCATGCCCGCTTTAAAGCTATTTTTTTTTAATTTAAAATGTATTTATAGGCTGGGCGCGGTGGCCCACACCTGTAATCCCAGCACTTTGGGAGGCTGAGGAGGGCGGATCACAAGGTCAGGAGTTCGAGACCAGCCTGGCCAACATGGCAAAACCCATCTCTATGAAAAATACAAAAATATTAGCCAGGCGTGGTGGTGGCTGTAATCCAAGCTACTTGGGAGGCTCAGGCAAGAGAATCACTTGAACACAGGAGTCTGAGGTTGCAGTGAGCCAAGATTGTGCCATTGCACTCCAGTCTGGGTGACAAAATGGGACTCCATATTTTTTTTAAAGAGTATTTATTTATTTATTTAAAATTAGCGATGGCCCAGGCACAGTGGCTCACACCTGTAATCTCAGCACTTTGAGAGGCTGAGGTGGGTGGATCACTTGAAGCCAGAAGTTCGAGACCATCCTGGCCAACATGGTAAAACCCCATTTCTACTAAAAATACAAAAATTAACCCGGCGAGGTGACATGTGCCTGTAATTCCAGCTACTTGGGAGGCTGAGGCAGGGGAATTGCTTGAACCCAGGAGGTGGAGGTTGCACTTTGTCTCAAAGAAAAAAAAATTAGAGGTGGGGTCTTACTATATTGTGGAGACTGGTCTCCACCTGTCTCGGTCTCCCAAGTAGCTGGGATCACAGGCATGAGCCGCCATGCCCGGCTCTAAAACTTTTGTATAATAAATTATTTATTTCCGTCCTCACAATGACCGTAGGAGGTGGGTACCATGACTTTCCTTACTTCACACTGGCAGAAAGTGAGGCACAGAGAATTCTCATCCAGTGAGCTGCTCAAGCCATGAAGTTTCAAGCAATAGAGGCTAGACCCTAAGCCAGGCCACTGGGAACCAGTGTCCCTGCAATCACAACTGCCCAATGTTGCCTCTCAGAGGGTCCTTGCAGTCCCTGAGGGGTCATTCCTGAAAAGGCCAATGTCACGGCCTGAGTGTAGGAGGCCCCTCCTGGGCTGCTGGCCCCCTTGTTGCCCTTGGTGGGGACAGGGCTGCTGTGTCCCCTGGAGCTTCCTGGCAGCACCCGGGTGCACCCTGGACAGGACGCCAAGAGCCTGTGGGAACTGGGAGAGCTGCGGGCTGCACACAGCTTGAGAGCCAGGGGGTGCCTGGCCTGAGGCCCAGACCAGCGGGGTCCTCTTGTGGCCCAGGGAGAGAGGCCATGGCCTCTTCAGACCTGCCACCTTGGGATTAGGAGCCAAAAGTGGCTTTCTCAGGCTGGGTCCATCTAGCTGTGGCTCCTTCTGTACCCTCCCCCAGGCCCGGAGCTCCCTGAGCTCCACTCCACCCCAGGCCTGAGATGCTACCTGCTCTGGCCTCCACAGACTACGGTCCTGGTGAGTATAGAAACTGGTGCAAGCATTGTCAGTTTCCCTGGGGGTCTCCCCACCTTTGAACCTGACTTGGTGAGGAGTTCTTGCTCCCCATAGTAGCTCCCCTGACTCATGTTCCTTCCTGGGAGGGGGTGATGGGTCATGTGACAAAAAAAGGCCTGAGTCCCCTTTCCCTGCTTTATGGGTGTACAGGGGTGTGATGTCCTGCACTTCCCCCTGCAGCCTGCCACCCCCCTGAACCCGTGAGAACATGCCCCTCTCATTCTGTGTCCCTTGACTCCATGACCATGGCTGCCTTATCCACGAGGCAGGAATCCCCGTTCCTGGTGCAGCCAGTACAAAGCCTCCGTCCTCGCCACTCTGGGCTTGTGCTGTTCTTGGTCCCTTATCCTGTTGTCACAGGGCTAACCCTCCCCATACACCTGGCTGTCCCCTGCCCCACCGCTCCTGAACTGCAGCCTGCCCCTGCCCCTAACACGCAGCCCCTCCGTTCCTCTTACTCTTTCTGGACCCTGAGCCCTTTCTGGGTAACCAGAAAGCTCGGAGACAGTGACCAGGCGACCCCTAGTCTGCCCCTCTCCCTGAATTCAGAGCTCTGCAGTCACAGTAGAGGCAGTTGCTTTCATTCCATGGCCCATGACAGCCCGGCGGCCCACATCCCTCCCCCATGGTCCCCTGCACAGACAGGCCCACGTGTGTCCCCAGATGCCTGAATCACTGCTGACGGCTGGGGACCTGGCGGCTGTGGGCTCCTAGGGAGCCACTGGGGAGGGGGTGGCGGCCACGTCTTGCCTCTGAGGGAACACCTGTGGACATAAATAGGGAGCCAGCAGAGGCAGCAGCACAGAGCCACCAAGCCGAGCCGCATACGGGGCCCATCTGCGTGCACCAAGATGCCTGATGCCACGCTGCCCGCCTGCTTCCTCGGCCTACTGGCCTTCTCCTCTGCGTGCTACTTCCAGAACTGCCCGAGGGGCGGCAAGAGGGCCATGTCTGACCTGGAGCTGAGACAGGTACCTCCTACCGTGGGCCATCTCGGGGCTGCCATAGCCGCAGTGCTGATACCCTGGGTCAGGGGCTAGGAAAGACAGAAGTCTTGGGTGATGGCAGCCTTTAGGGGAAGTGTCGGGGAGGAAGAGGGTGGCATGGCATGGCCGGGCAAAGGAGCCAATGGAGTGGGTCAGAGAGGACCAGGCTTTTTGGGAGGCTGGGAGAGGCTGAAGGGGCTGCTGGTCACTGCTGCCATCCAGATAGGGATGCGGGGAAGTGAGGGATGCTTCCCCCATGACTGGGCTTCGGGCTGGATCAGGGAGAATGTGGCATCATGGCCTCCCCTGTGCCCATGGCGTTCTTGCACCTGGACTGGCTGGGGCAGCAGAGGCTCTGTCCTAGCTGGCATTGGAGGCTTTCCTCATCCAGCTCCAGCCTCCCAGCCACAGGCACCCAGGGCCCCCCTACACAGAAGATGGCCACTGGTCTGAGCGCACTTGAGTGGGCAGCCTGTGGGGAAGTTCTGCTGGGGACTTGGCCTAATTCTGTAGTCCTGGCCATTTCCTCCGTTTCCAGCAGAGCTGAAGGAAATCCAGCTATGATGTGCAATTCTGTCCAGGCGCAATGATGAGCGGTTGAGCAAAGTAGACCACACCAGGCTGGGCTCAAGTCTAACGCGCTACCCATCGCGCCACAGAGCCGGCTGTTGAAATTAGAGTGGCTGGGTGGGCAACCCCTGAAGCCTCCCGTCCTCCTGGTTGGCTCCTATGGGGTCCTGAGGCACCTGGGTGTCCGTGCCCTCCGTGCCCCCCTCCAGGGCTCAGGCCCCTGCCACCCACCTGGTAGGTCATAGGCGGCTGAGCAGGAGGTCAGGGCCCCACCTGAGGCCCAGGAGCTTGGTGAGGGGGGCAGAGAAAGGGCAGGGCCTCTCATATGGTGGAGTGGGGAGGGGATGGACCCCAGCTCAAGCCGCAGCAGTGCGAGGAGGAAGGAGGAAGGGTCTGAAGTGGCGGGGAGTGGGGGGCAGCTGCAAGAGTGGCGCCCACCAGCGATGGCCCTGGGGCTAGAAGAAGGGCTCCACGGGAGACCCATCCCCAGCTGAGGGTGAGGACGCTGAGGGCTGTTACTGAGAGGTCATCCAAGAACACAAGGTGCTGAGCGGATTTTGACGCCCCGCCCTTGACTGCGGAAGAGGCCCCAGCGCGCTTGCAGCTGCAGCGCTGGTGTCCTGCCCGCACTCCGCCCCGGACCCAGCATCCCCGCCAAGCGTGTTTCCCCTCCAACCCCCGACCCCCGTCTCCCCGCTCTTCCCGCTCACCCCGCCCGTCCCTGCAGTGCCTCCCCTGCGGCCCCGGGGGCAAAGGCCGCTGCTTCGGGCCCAGCATCTGCTGCGTGGACGATCTGGGCTGCTTCGTGGGTACTGCTGAGGCGCTGCGCTGCCAGGAGGAGAACTCCCTGCCGTCGCCCTGCCAGTCCGGCCACAAGGCCTGCGGGAGCGGGGGCCGCTGCGCCGCCTTCGGCATCTGCTGCAACGACGGTGCGCGGCGGGGGCGCACTGGGGCTGGGGCGGGCGCTGACCGCGTGGGTGGGGTGACGCGGGCCGGTGCGGGGGTGGGCTAAGGGGGAGGGTGCGGGCCCCCATCCCGAGCTGCGCCCACTCCAGGGCGCCCGCGCTCACACGCTCACACGATCACAGAGAGCTGCGTGATCGAGCCCGAGTGCCGCGAGGGCTTTCACCGCCGCGCCCGCGCCGGGGAACGGAGCAACGCCACGCAGCTGGACGGGCCGGCCGGGGCCTTGCTGCTGCGGCTGGTGCAGCTGGCAGGGGCGCCCGAGCCCTTCGAGCCCGCCCAGCCCAATGTCTACTGAGCCCCCCGTCCGCCCCTGCAGCACGGACAATAAACCTCTAGCAATGCACCGCCTCGCGTCTGTCTCCGTCTGTGGCGGGAAGAGGGAAGGGGAGGGAGGTGGGAGCGCGGACCCCCGCCACCGCGCCGCCCAGTCGGTCGCCGGACCTGAGACCGTGGGCAGAGCCACCCACGACAGGTACCGGAGAGAAAGCGATCTGGGACCCTCAGAGGTGTAGCTAGACCGAGGGACATGGAGAATTAGGAGGCAGGGGAAGGGGAGACCAGAGGCTGAGAGTGGCCTTGGAGGGGGTGGGTTGGGGATCCTCCCGCAGAAGGAAAGAAGTAAAAGCAGAGACGGGCAAGGCCTGCAGGACAAGACAGCAAGAGAGCAAGAGACACAGAGACAGCAGAATGATGGAGAGAGAGGTAGAGATATTGATAGTGACCAAGAGAAGAGTGAGGGAGAGCAGAGGGGACAGACAGGCCAAGGGTGACCATTCTGTCCCCATTTTCAACCCAGGAGACTGAAGCACAAACCGTTCAGGGACTCACTCAGGTCCCGGGACTCCCAGTGCAATGTCAGTTTCACCCAAGGCAGTGCTCCAGTGTGATGGCGGAGGGGTATCACCCCAGACCCAGCGGAGACAGCGCCACCTGCTGTCCGTCCAGTGTACCCACCATTAGGCCTGCTCAGCCGGGATCCCTAAGGATACAGCCCCACACACCCACAGGCACCCTTGGACGGAAACACAGACAAGAAAATAACTGTCAGGGACATGTCTGCAACCACAGAGACCCTGAGCCCCACATTCAGAGCCACAGACACACCCAAACACAGACACAGCTGACATGAGGATGGGCAGGAGCAAGTACACACAGGCTCACGTGCGCAGGAGTGCACTCACATTAGCTCACGGGCATGAAGACCTTCCGCCCTTTGACACGAGCCTCTTTGGCACAAAAATGTCCACCAGCACTCGGCCTCTTCCTCTACCCTCTTCCCTGGAGTCTCTCACCCCCTTCTTGAACCTCGAACCTTTTTTCGATCCCATCTGCCCTTTCTCTCCTTTGTCTCTCTTTGCTCTCTCCTCCCTGTTCTGCAGCTCCTGGGCCCCCTCTTGCCTCTCCTTGGCACCTCCATCCCCCCCCATTTGTCCCCTTGGCCTCTCCATCCCTCCCTTTCTGTCCCCTCACCCCCTCCACCACCTCCCATCCTTCTGTCTAGGCCTCCTCTGTTCTCTGCATCTTCTCCTCGGGCTTCCTTGCTCCAGGTCTTGGAACCACAAGAGGCTGCATCTCCTTCGGGATCCTCCAGAAACTCTGAGGCCAGATGGAGTGCAGGAGGAGGGAAGTCCCCCTGGGTCCTGACCCCAACGCCCAGGCTTTTGGCCCAGCTCGGTGACTCAAGCAGCCCAGCCTCAGCAGCCCTGGGCAGAGTCCAGGCGCATGCCAAAGTCAGACTGTCTTCCACACTCCCACGGCTCCCCTTGGCTCTTACCCCTGATCTGGTTCTGGCCTCCTCTACCAGGCAGTGCCTGATGTCACTGGGTCTAGCCAGCGGGGGCAGGGGCCATGCAGGCTTGGGTCACTGCCATGACCTCCTGCTCCAGTCTCATGTGGTCCATTCAGGGCCAGCCCTCATCTGGCTGGGGCTGGAGCAGGACCAAACCTAATAGGAATTGATTAACTCTTCCACACTGGGAGGTAGGAAGAGGCAGGTGGCTTGACTGCAGTGAATCCAATCCAAAGTTCTAGTGTCTGGACTTGGGGGCAGTTTCAGAATGAGATCCAGGAATTTCCTCTCCCCAAATACAGACTTAGAGACGCCTTTCCCTCCACTTGTTTTCAAAGCAATCAGGCAACTAATTCTGGGAAGGAGTGAGGGATGTCTGCCTGCCCATACTTTGCCCAAATGTCCACCCTGCTGAACAGCCTTTCCCTCTTTCTCCCCCTCCTTGAGTCCCCTGACCCAGCTACAGAGCTGTTTAGCAGGGAGAGCTCTGGCCTTGTCTGCTCAGTCTCTCCAGGGCAAACGGGCTACGGTAAACCCATGACAAGAGTCAAAGAAGAGTGTCCATGCTGGTTCATAAAAATGGTAACATTGGCAACGTCTCTTTTTATTTTTATTTATTTTTCAGCATCTATATTAAGGACACAGCAGTGTCTCTTCTTAAATAACTTCTTGGTCAAGTTCGGTGGCTCACGCCTGTAATCCCAGCACTTTGGGAGGCTGAAGAGGGTAGATCGCCTGAGGTCAGGAGTTCGAGACCAAGGTGGTGAAACCCCATCTCTACTAAAAATATAAAAATTAGCCGAGCATGGTGGCATGAACCTGTTGTCCCAGCTACTTGGGAAGCTGAGGTGGGAGAATTGCTTAAACCCAGGAGGCATAGGTTGCAGTGAGCCAAGATCACATCACATATATGTGTGTCTATTTCTGGACTCTTCAATCTGTTGCATTGATCTATAGATCTATGATTTTTTTTTTTTTTTTAAGACGGAGTCTCACTCTGTCGCCCAGGCTGGAGTGCAGTGGCACGACCTCACTCAACAGCCCTGTTGTCCAGGCTGGTTTCGAACTCCTGACCTCAAGTGATCTGCCTGCCTGGGCCTCCCAAAGTGCTGGGATTACAGGCATGAGCAATAGCACCTGGCCTAGATCTATCCTTTCTAAAATACTACACTGTTTTGAATATGAAAACTTTATCAGGTTGTGTGGCTTTTCCAACTTTGCTCTTTTTCAAAATTGTTTTGGCTATTCTAGTTCCTTTGTCATTCTATATAAATTTTAGAAGTAACTTAATGATTTCTACAAAAAAATCCTGTTGGGAGTTAAATTAGAATTGTGTTGGATCTGGCCGGGCGCAGTGGCTCACGCCTGTAATCCCAGCACTTTGGGAGGCCGAGGAGGGTGGATCACCTCAGGTCAGGAGTTCGAGACCAGCCTGATCAATATGGTGAAAGCTGGTCTCTACAAAAAAAAAAAAAAAAACAACAGCAACAACAACAAAAACCCCAAAAGAATTGCGTTGGATCTTTCAATCAGTTTGGGGAAAAGTGACATCTTTACTCTGATGAGTCTTCCAAATCAATACACAAAATATATCTCTCCAGTTATTCAGGTCTTCTGTGTCTTCCATCAGCATTTTATAATTCTCAGCATATAGAATTTATATATATTATGTAAGATTTCTTTTTTTTTTTTTTTTTTTTTGAGACAGAGTTTCGCTCTTGTTGCCCAGGCTGGAGTGCAATAGTGCGATCTCGGCTCACCGCAACCTCTGCCTCCTGGGTTCAAGCAATTCTCCTGCCTCAGCCTCCTGAGTAGCTGGGATTACAGGCACACGCCACCATGCCCAGCTAATTTTTTTGTATTTTTAGTAGAGACGGGGTTTCACCATGTTGACCAGGATGGTCTCGATCTCGATCTCTTGATCCACCCACCTCAGACTCCCAAAGTGCTGGGATTACGGGCGTGAGCCACCGCGCCCGGCTTATTATGTAAGATTTCTATCCAAAATATTTCATATTTTTCACACTATTTTATTTATTTATTTGGGATGAAGTCTCCCTGTCACCCAGGCTGGAGTACAGTGGCAAGATCTTGGCTCACTGCAACCTCTACCTCATGGGTTCAAGTGATTCTCCTGCCTCAGCCTCCTGAGTAGCTGGGAATACAGACATGCACCACCACACCTGGCTAATTTTTGTATTTTTAGTAGAGACGGGGTTTTGCCATGTTGACCAGGCTGGTTTCAAACTCCTGACCTCAGGTGTTCGAAATCTCAGCTCACCACAACCTCCACCTCCCAGATTCAAGCAATTCTCCTGCCTCAGCCTCCCGAGTAGCTGAGATTGCAGGCATGCACCACCACGCCTGGCTAATTTTTAGTATTTTTAGTAGAGGGGTATCTCCACCTTGGTCAGGCTGGTCTCAAACTCCTGACCTCAGGTGATCTACCCACCTTAACCTCCCAAAGTGCTGGGATTACAGGTGTGAGCCACCGTGCCCAGCCTGTGTTTTAAAATTTAATTTCCAAGTAGTTATTGCTAGTATATGGAATTATGAATTATTATTAATTTTATGTGTTGACTTTGTATCCTGTGACGTTGCTAAATGTACTTATTAGATCTAATAACTTTTTTGAAGATTCTTTGGAATTTTCTACATAGACAGTAATTTCTTTTTTCTTTTTTTTTTGCTGAGGATTTTTGCAACTTCTTTCCATGCCTCCCCAGTCAGTATGGCAGCCATGCTTTGCTCAGACTCTCGTTTCACTGCATCGTGGTCAGGCCATTGTTCCCAGCAGAATCTTGGGGTAATCATGGGGTTCACCTAGTAAATTTTGCTCTATCTATCATGCCTTAAAACAGTCGCTTTATATATTTTATCCAGTTTTGCAACTGCTTATGGTAGGAGGTCTAGTCAGTTACCAGTCACTCTGTGGACAGAAGCAGAAGTCCTATCTTAATATTAAAAGAGAAATGATTGACACTTCTGCTTTCATCTCGCCTGGGTCATAGACATAATGCCCAAAGAACAAGTAATAGTTTTGTGACGTGAGGACAAAAGGCATCCACTAAGGATGACACAGCAGGAAGGCAGGATGGGTAGGGTTGTGAAGGCACCGTGGAATGGCTATACGAGTCCTAAAATGCTGCTCTCTGGTCTATGAGTTGCATGAATAAACTGCGCATTCAAGGTGTCATCTGCTGGGTTTTCTGTTACTTACTACAGGCGGTGCAAAAGTAATGGCAAAAACCTATTAGGCTGCACCAACGCAATACAAAATTATAGCACAGAAAAAAAGGTGTCTTAACAATCTAATTTATGATTCAAACATCCAAAAAATTATAGTAAATCGGCTGCAGAAGACTAAATTGAAGAGTACATCATGAGCAAATAAGATTTCTTTTTTTTTTTTTTTTTGAGACAGAGTCTCACTTTGTTGCCAGGCTGGAGTGCAGTGGCGCGATCTTGGCTCACTGCAACCTCCGCCTCCCGGGTTCAAGCAATTCTCTTGCCTCAGCCTCCCGAGTAAGTAGCTGGGACTATAGACGTGTGCCATCACGCCCAGCTAATTTTTATATTTTAGTAGAGACAGGGTTTCACTATGTTAGCCAGGACGGTCTCGATCTCTTGACCTCGTGATCTGCCCACCTCGGCCTCCCAAAGTGCTGGGATTACAGGCGTGAGCCACCACACCCGGCCGCAGATAGGATTTCTTAATGAATGGAAAGATGGCTCAACAATGGAAGATTTGTTTATATAATTCTCAAAAGAAGATAAACACTGTTATTTCTAGGAGTTCAAAGAGTATCCAGTTACCTAATACTCTCTAGCTGTTCATCAAAATCTCTTCTCCCTCCCTATCATATATCTATTGCCACAATAATGCTGGGTAACAAACTGCTCCCAAAATAAGGTGGCTTAAATACGCCAATTATTTCCCGTCACTCCGTGGGTTGTGTGAATGGTTCTGAGGAAGCTGGCAGAGTTTGGCTGATCTTGACTGAACTTAGTCATATATCTGTTAGCAGCTGATAGCTCAGCTGGGGACTGACTCTGCTCCATGAGGTCTCTCATCCTCCAGTAGAGTGGCTAACCTGAGTGTGTTCCTGTGGTGAGACAGAGGAGCAAAAGAACAAACAAGGTGTACAAGACTTCTTGGGGTCTAGGCTCAGCTTAGGTCCGCCATTCATTACTTCTGCCATATTCCATTGGCCACAATGAATTGCTTGTGACAAACCACCGTGGAGACATTTCAAAGTAGGTAGATGAGAACTGATTCAAGGAGTAGAGAAATAGACTTCTCTTGATGGGAGAAATTGCAAAGTCAAATTGTGGATGTGGCTACAGGGAGAGGTGGAGAATTGGGGCAATGCTTTTGCTATCCACCACAACTTCTTTCATAGTAATAAAATTGTTGCCAGGAGAGGCAGCTCACACCTGTAATCCCAGCACTTTGGGAGGCCGAGGTGGGTGGATCACCTGAGGTCAGGAGTTCGAGAACAGCCTGGCCAACATGGTGAAACCTGTCTCTACTAAAAATACAAAAAAATCAGCCAGGTGTGGTGCTGTGTGACTGTCGTCCCAGTTACTCGGGAGGCTGAGACACCAGAATTGTTTGAACCTGGGAGGCAGAGGTTGCAGTGAGCTGAGATCGTGCCACTACACTCCAGCCTGGGTGAAAAAGTGAGACTCCCTTTAGGAAAAAAAAAAAAGAAATTGTAGCTATATTTCCCTGCCTTGTTTGCAGTAAGGTATGGCCACATGACCATATTTTTGTCAATAAAACCTGAGTAAAAGGAAGAGTGGCACTTGAAATCATTTTTTTATTTTTTAAGACAGAGTCTCACTCTTGTTGCCCAGGCTGGAATGCAATGGTGCGATCTTGGCTCACTGCAACCTCTGCCCCCCAGGTTCCAGTGATTCTCTTGCCTCAGGCTCCCAAGTAGCTGGGATTATGGGCGTGACCCACTGAGCCAGGCCGGCACTTGAACTCATAAGACAGTGGGTGCACCTCTTCCCTTCCACATGCTTTCTCTTTCCACCAGGTGGCATCCACAGCACTCCAGCCTGAAGCATGCAGGCTGTGACAAGGTCTAGGGGATGAGGTAACTGTACGATGGAAGAAAATGGGTCCTAAATGGCAGGATGGAACAGAACTGGGAATGTTCATGTCAGCTGATAGAAAAGAGAGGGAAATAAACATCTATCTTCTTTAAGCCCACAATGTCTCTTTACCATTTGAGTGTTTTCGTTACAGTAGCCTAACCTCACCTTAACTATAATCCTCAAATTCTGAAAGAATTGAAAAATAAAAGAACATGACTTACAGAGGCCAGAATACTACCTATATTATTATTATTTTAGAGATGGGGTCTTCCTCTGTTGCCCAGACTGGAGTGCAGTAGCATGATCTTGGCTCACTGCAATCTCTGCGTCCTTGGTTCAAGCAATTCTCCTGCCTCAGCCTCCGGAGTAGCTGGGATTATAGGCATGCATCAGCAAGCCCAGCTAATTTGTGTGTGTGTGTGTGTGTGTGTGTGTGTGTGTGTGTGTGTGTGTATTATTAGTATAGACGGGGTTTTACCATGTTGGCCAGGTTGTTCTCAAACTCCTGACCTCAGGTGATCCACCCCGCTCAGCCTCCCAAAGTGCTGGGATTCAGGTGTGAGCCGCCTTGCCCGGCCAGCCCTCTGTGTTTTAAGGCTGCAAAAGAAAACACTGCAGGTCTCAGATCCCAGGAAAAGAATGGCCCAGTGGGTGGGTGCCTGAGGGGGTGAGGGATCCTGCAGTCTCTCCCAAGGTGGGAAAACCTGGGCTGACACCCCTCTGCTCTGTGTCAACCACTGGGGTGGGAGGGAATCTGAGGCACTCAGAAGAGGGACTGGGGACCCAGGGGAAGGCCCAGACATCCCGTGAAGGTGGACAGGCAGCTTGGAAAGCACAAATCCGCAGCCGTGTACCCCTGTGGGTGGAGGAGGCGGGTCCCTCATGTCTCCCTAGGCTGGTGCTTCCTCTCCCTGCAGGTGGTTTCTGGGACTACAGAACTTTGACTGCTTTCCTCAAATACCCCTTTCTGTGTATCAAGTTGTTCTGAGCAATTTGAAAAGGATTCCACATTCTCCACTTTGAGTCACTCCTTGTTCCCTTCCATGACAAATTCCCCTTCCTCCTCGCCCCTAGATGTGAAGTCAGAAGAGGGACGTCCCCTCACAGCTCCAGCAAAAACCGTTCCACTGTGCCTTAGGCCAGAGGCTTTCAAAAGCCTCACTGCTATTCTCTTTCGCTCCTCTTAGTAATATGAGTGTTATTCTATTAAAACAAACAAACAGGAACATTTTCTTCAAGTATAGTTGACCCTCAGTGTCTGTGAGATATTGGTTCCAGTACCTGCCTTGGATACCAAAATCCAAATAAGTTCAAGTCCTGTACATAAGAAAGCTTAGTATTTTGCAGGCTGGGCGAAGTGGCGCATGCCTGTAATCCTAGCACTCTGGAAGGCCAAGGCAGACGATCACTTGAGGCCAGGCATTCAAGACCAGCCTGGCCAACATGGTGAAACCCCGTCGCTACTAAAAATAGAAAAATTAGCCTGGCATGGTGGCATGTACCTGTAGTCCTAGCTACTCAAGAAGCTGAGGCAGGAGAATTGCTTGAACCTGGGAGGTGGAGGCTGCAGTGAGCCAAGATTGCGCTATTGCACTCCAGCCTGGGTGACAGAACACTTTGTCTAAAAAAAAAAAAAAAAAAAAAAAAAAACACAAGAAAAAAAGAAAAGAGAGACTGGGCACGGTGGCTCACATCTTTAAAGCCAGCACTTTGAGAGGCTGAGGCAGACGGATTGCCTGAGGTCAGAAGTTCAAGACCAGCCTCGCCAACATGGTGAAATTCCACCTTTACTAAAAATACAAAAATTAGCAGGGCATGGTGGCACGAACCTGTAATTCCAGCTACTGAGGAGGCTGAGGCAGAAGAATTGCTTGAACCTGGGAGGCAGAAGTTGCAGTAAGCCGAGATTGCACCACTGCATTTAAGCCTAGGCCACAGAGCAAGACTCCATCTCAAAAGGAAAGAAAGAAAGAGAGAGAGAGGGAGGGAGGGAGGGAGGAAGGGAGGAAGGAAGGAAGGAAGAAACAAAGAAACAAAAAAAGAAAGAGAAAAAGAAAGAAAGAAAAGAAAGCATGTAACCTATCCACATTCTTTCTACATTCTAGAGTCAACTCTAGAATACTTACAATATTTAATACAAGGCCAGGTGCAGTGCCTCAGACCTGTAATCCCAGCACTTTGGGAGGCTGAGGCAGGTGGATTACCTGAGGTCAGAAGTTTGAGACCAGTCTGACCAACATGGTTAAACCCCGTCTCTACTAAAAATACAAAAAAATTAGCTGGTCGTGGTGGTGGGTGCCTGTAATCCCAGCTGCTGGGGAGGCTGAGGCAGGATAATCACTTGAACCCAGGAGGTGGAGGTTGCAGTGAGCCGAGATCATGCCGTTACACTCCAGCATGGGCAACAGAACAGGACTCCATCTCAAAAAAAAATACAATGTAAATGCTATGTCAATTGTTGTTATACTGTATTGTTGAGGGACTAATGAGAAGACAAAAATGTCTGCACATGCTCAGTACAGAGGCTACTTTTTTCATATATTTACCATCCCAGATTGGTAGATTTCACTGGTGTACATCTCACAGGCAAGAAGTTTCATTACAAACAAAGTGAACCAATCCCATGTATTCAGTTTAATGCATTTTCTTAAATTGGGCACACCTGTTTCACTAGCTCCCAGGCCAAGAAACAGAATCTGAGCACCACCCAGGAAGCCCTGACACCCTTTCCAGCCACTGCCCACCAAAACCTTGAGGTCCATACAACTTTTTGGCCTGTTTGACGCCACCCGTGAAGGAAATCTAGTACTCTTCAGTATATTTTTTCAGTCTTGCACTTGTGGGTTCATTCTCCCTGCCCTGCCCTAGCAGCTCCTGAGTGTGGGGAAGCCACAGGATTGGGCTGTTCCTGTTTTCTTTGGAGTGGGAGTGTGGGCGTGGCCTTCTGAAGTGCACTACCCAGTGACATGGGCCTGGGGTGGGACGGGGGGGGGGGGAGTGATGTTCTGGGGACCAGGGTCTAGATGCAGGCATAGATGTGGGAAGGGAAAATAAATAAATTTCAAATCACAGTACCCCAAAATCACTAAGTCAAAGGGAAAAGTCAAAATGAAAACTGAGTCAGGCAAAGCTGCCTCCCATTTTATTCCTAAATAAGAAACTACAAAGGCAAAAAGCTGCACACTTCTTTCACAATTTGCCCACAGGAAAACTCCCTGTGAGCCTCATTTCACCCTGGCAATGTAAATTGATAGCTTATCTTCACAGGCTCCGGACAAAGGCCAGGCAAAGTCATCCCTCTGCTCACCTGAGACAAACGCATATCTGATTGCTCCTTCTGCTCTATTGTTTGTGTCAAAATGCAGATTCACTGAGCCAGACTATTCCTCTGCTCCCCTCTCACATGTAAATTGTGTATTCAGTGAAAGGCTGAACAAAGATTCAAAAGAAGGCAAATATATATATATATATATATATTTTTTTTTTAAAGATGTGGTTTCACCATGTTGGTCAGACTGGTCTTGAACTCCCAATCTCAGGTGATCCACCCGCCTTGGCCTCCAAAGTGCTTGGATTACAGGCGTGAGCCACCACGCCCGACCTTTTTTTTTTTTTTTTTTAAGACGGGTCTTGCTCTGTCCCCCAGGCTGGAGTGCAATAGCACGATATTGGCTCACAGCAACCTCTGCCTCCTGGGTTCAAGCAGTTCTCCTGTCTCAGCCTCCTGTGTAGCTGGGATTACAGGCACGGTCCACCACATCAGCTAATTTTTGTGTTTTTAGTAGAGACAGGGTTTCACCATGTTGATCAGTCTGGTCTCGAACTCCTGACCTCGTAATTCACCCACCTTGCC
Source organism: Alouatta palliata (assembly GCA_004027835.1). Classification (NCBI taxonomy): domain Eukaryota; kingdom Metazoa; phylum Chordata; class Mammalia; order Primates; family Atelidae; genus Alouatta; species Alouatta palliata. The sequence goes on along the minus strand of PVKV010013401.1, from coordinate 11,798 downwards.
TCCCAAAATGCTGGGATTGCAGACATGAGCCACCGCACCTGGCCAAGAAGGCAATCTTCTGTTTCTTATTTACCTAACACCTGGGACCTCCACAGCTCCCCTTCTAATTTTCCTGCCTTTCCAGAGCAAACCAATGTTCATCTTGAATGTATGGTGAAGAGGGAGACCCAGGCACCTCAGATCAACTTCCCCTTTGACTATCACACTGCATTTCAATAGAAGAAAAGGCTGACCGACTGGTGCCTCCTGTTTTACCTTCCTGTAGGTGGCAGGCTTGGTCTTGGGGAAACTCTCTGGAAGGCACTATTTTTACTTAAAACAAGATCAAACTAGAAACCTTTTCATGTGTGAGTCCTAAAACTATAGGACTGGAACCCTTTCATATGTGATTCCTGAAACTATAAACAGGACCTCAGACCTGATCCTGACCAATCCCACAGCTGTGAAGGTAGAGGGAATCCCAGCCTAAATCCACCACAGCCGTGTAAAAACCAGCAGCAGCTGAGACTTGGACCAAGGCAAGGACTGCAGAATCACCTTAAAAAGGACAACAAGCCTTGCTCCAGCCACATCCCGGAAGCTGGCTGGTCCACGCACAGCCAAAGCATGAGGAAGTTCATCGTGGGACTTGTTCTTCTTAATATTTGGACTTGTACAGTAAGAACATTAACTAATTTTAAAGAATGTCCTCAGTACATACACCAGGTAGGATGTAAAAGTTACTGCCATTCTTTTGTCCTACAGTTCTTATAAATGTACAGGGACACAGAAGGAACCTGTTTATATAATGGTACTCAATATAAGGTGTATAATCCGTGAGATGGACAGGTAGCTGTGTCATAGGCATCATTAAGCCCTCTTTCTTCCTATTATCTGTTAAGACACGTGAGCTGTTAAGGTATTCAGTGTACTCTGCTAGGGAGAAAATAAAACTAAAAATAGGAGATTGGACAGAGATGAGTGGCCACCGGAGAGAACTATTGAGTATTATGGGCTGGCCACATGGGAGGAGGATGGCTCATGGGGGTACCGGACCCCTATTTACATGTTCAACTGGATCATCCGGTTGCAGGCTGTTTTGGAAATACTCATTAGTAAAATGGGCAATGCTCTGTCCCTTTTAGCCCAACAAGAAACTCAAACGAGGAATGCGATTTGTCAGAACCAGCTGGCCCTAGGTTATTTGCTAGCAGCTGAAGGAGGAGTCTGTGGAAAATTCAAACTAACCAACTGCTGCCTGCACATAACCAGCCAGGGTCGTGCAGTTAAGAATATAGCCAAACTGGCACACGTGCCTGTGCAGGAAGGGCATAAATTCAACCCTGAGTCCTTGTTTGAAGGTTGGTCCTCAGCCTTGGGATTACAATAGTGGGTGTTTGTTTACTATTCCCCTGCTTCCCCACCTTGTTCCTCTAAATGGCTAAGAAATTCTTTACTGCTGTGATAAGACCAGAAAAATAACACCACAATATATTATATAAATCATTAATCAGTTTCTTCAGAGGATCTGGAAAGTAAGAATAAGAGTCAGACCTCTCACTAATATTATGGAGTGGTGAGGGTCTCAAAGGGGAGGGGGGTGAAGAGGGAGACCCAGGCATCTCGGATCAACTTCCCCTTTGACTATCACACTGCATTTCAATGGAAGAAAAGGCTGACTGACTGGCGCCTCCTGTTTCACCTTCCTGTAGGTGGCAGGCTTGGTCTTGGGGAAACTCTCTGGAAGACACTATTTTTACTTAAAACAAGATCAAACCATAAACTTTTTCACGTGTGAGTCCTAAAACTGTAAACCAGAACCCTTTCATATGTGATTTCTGAAGCTGTAAACCGAGACCCTTTTCATATGTTATTTCTAAAGCTATAAACCTAAGATTCTTCCATGTGTAATATCTAATTCCGCTCCTGCTACATTGATCAATGTCTCCTTGTCCCCCTAAATGTATAAAACCAGACTGAACATGGTGGCTCACGCCTGTAATCCCAGCACTTTGGGTGGCCGAAGCGGGAGGATCATGAGGTCAGGAGTTCGAGACCAGCCTGACCAACATGGCGAAATCCTGTCTCTACTAAAAATACAAAAATTAGCTGAGCTTGGTGGTGCGCACCTGTAATCCCAGCTACTTGGGAGGCTGAGGCAGGAGAATCCCTTGAACCCAGGAGGCAGAGGTTGCAGTAAGCTGAGGTCACACCATTGTACTCTAGTCTGGGTGACAGAGCCAGACTCTGTCTAAAAAACAAACAAACAAAAAACAGGTTGTACCCTGACTGCCTTGGACACATGTCCTCAGGACCGCCTGAGGTGTGTCCTTAATCAGCTTTCTTTTTTTTTTTTTTTTTTTTTGAGACAGAGTCTCTCTCTTTTGCCCAGGCTGGGGTGAAGTAGCGCAATCTCGCCTCACTGCTGCAAACTCCCCACTCCACCTCCTGGGTTCAAACGATTCTTCTGCCTCAGCCTTCCAAGTAGCTGGGATTACAGGCGACCGCCACCATGTCCTGCTACTTTTTGTATTTTCAGTAGAGACAGGGTTTCATCATGTTGGCCAGGCTGGTCTCAAACTCCTGAGCTCAGGCGACCCACCTGCCTAGGCCTCCCAAAGTGCTGGGATTATAGGCATGAGCCACCGTGACCCGCCCTTAATCAGCTTTCTAAATTGATTGAGACCTTGGCTGTGCACGGTGGCTCACATCATGGCTCATGCCTGTCTCCCTAAATGCATAAAACCAGGCCGGATGCAATGGCTCACGCCTGTAATCTCAGCACTTTGGGAGGCCGAGGCAGGCAGATCACCTCAAGTCAGGAGTTTGAGACCAGCCTGGCCAACATGGTGAAATCCCATCTCTACTAAAAATACAAAAATTACCAGGATGTGTGGGGGCGCCTGTAGTCCCAGCCAATCAGGAGGCTGAGAGGCGGGAGAATCACTTGAACCCGGAAGGTGGAGATTGCAGTAAACTGAGATTGTGCCATTGTATTCCAGCCCGGGGGACCAAGAATGAAACTCCCTCTCAAAATAATAATAATAATAATAAGTTGATTGACACCTGTCTCAGAAACTTTTGCTTCACAGATGAGAGAGAGAGGTTAAGAGAGTCTCTCTGTTCATGGCATTTCTGTGAGGGCTCTCAAGATCCCCTGCCCTCTTTGGGGTCCAGAGCTTTGACATATTTTATTGCATAGGCAGAAGTAAGGCTACAGGTCAGACCCAGCCCTGGGACACCGGAGAGTCATGCTGGCGTTCAAGCCCAGCCCCCCAGCTTGGGCTCCTCCTTCTGAGCGTGCCAGTGGCCTCCTGGGTGCCAGTTCCTTGGAAACATAGTGGCCCTTCAGCTGCTCCCCAGGGCCGCCTCCCCACAGACCAGCTCTGCTCCAACTTCTCAGTGTGGCTCAGGCTTCCTCTCAGGGGTCAGGAAGCCATTCAGTGTGCACTGGGCTTCCTGTGGTCACCCCGCTCAGACCCTTGCCTGAATTCGCTCCCTCATCCTGGTCCTTTTCGATTCTGAAAGATCTTCTGAAGTGCAGCCTGCAGTGCGCCTCAGCCCAGGCTGGGAGCCGGAAGCTGGGGCTGTTTCCACGTCCCCAGAGCCTTTGTGCCCCTCCCTCTTCCAGTCCCTCAGGATGGTGGCAGCCAGAACAGCACCGCTCTGTTCCCTCTAGCAGCCAGGACACTTCTCCCTGGGCCAGCTCTGAATTCCTGCTCTGAGTGCAACAAGCCGCAGGTCCACCGGGCGCGATCTTCCAGTCCCGCCACGCCCCCTCCCGTCCCATTTCTGGCACTTAGACACGAGTCGAGTTGGAGGAGAATAATCTGCTTTATTTTATTTTCACATGTCTGGGGTGGCTATGGGGGAAGCCAGTGGCGCGCCTCGAAGGTGTCGGGAGCCATCAGGTTTCAGTGCTGGGAGAAGGTGGCTTCCATATCGCAGGCAGGGTCGGCGTGGCAGCCGTCTGGAGGGAGAGGTAGGGTCAGGGCACCCGCGGCCGCGACCCCGCCCGCCTCCCCCAGGCCCCGGCACGCCTCGCCCCGCTCACCAGGGCTGCAGCAGAGGCCGAACACCGCGCAGCGGCCCCCGCTCCCGCAGGCCTTGTGGCCGGACTGGCAGGGCGATGGCAGGTAGTTCTCCTCCTGGCAGCGCAGCGCCTCGGCCGTGCCCACGAAGCAGCCTAGCTCTTCCGCGCAGCAGATATTGGGCCCGAAGCAGCGGCCTTTGCCCCCGGGGCCGCAGGGGAGGCACTGCGGGGACGGGCGGGGTGAGCGAAGGAGCGGGACCGGGGTTGGGGTGACCAGGAGGTCCCTGCGAGGCCGAGCGGGGTGCATGGGGCGGGGATGCTGGGGTCCTAGGCTTGCAGTGCGGGCGGGACAACAGGGCTGCAGGCGCGCTTGGGCGCAGTCTGGGCTTCGACCGCGGTCAAGGGCGGGGCGTCAAAATCTGCTCAGCAACTGGGGTTGCAGGCGAGGCCGGAGCGGAGCCCGTCCCTGTGGCTGCGGGTCCCTCCCGCCCCGGAGCGCCGCGGGACCAGGCTAGGGACTCACCTTGCGCACGTCGAGGTCCAGCGCGGCCCTCTTGCCTCCCAGGGGACAGTTCTGGATGTAGCAGGCGGAGGTTAGCGCCAGGAGGCCTAGCAAACAGCAGGCAAGGCTAGGGCCGGCCATGGTGCGGGTGCGCTGGGTCCAGGGTCGGTGACTGCTGGCGGTCTCTCGGCCTGGCCTTTTTATGCCTGGGCATTGCGTCGGTGGAGCTCTGTTTAAGAGGTTGGTCTAATGATTGGTCACAGAAGGTCGCCGTGGGTCAGGCCGAGCGCTTACAGGCGCGCCTCTTCATTTGCAGGGCCTGGGCCGGGGTCAAGGTCACCTCGCTGGCTAATAGTCTGAGCACACAAGGTGAGGTGCTTTGCGGAAGCGAGCAGGCCAGGGTGGCCTGGGTGACTAGCGTGGGACAGGGAGAATTTGGGGTGGGGTGTGGCCAAGCCGAGGCCTTTATCCAGCCTCCCAGTACCTCGAGGATGGGGGCTGGGGCAGGGAAGGTGGACACTGGGACCCCTCCAGGTAGGAGGAGGCTCCGGCAGGACTCCCCGCCCACCGTCTTAGCCCACGACGGGTATGCATCCTTGTCCCCTCTTTTAGGAAAATGTCCTCTTCCTAAACCCAAATTTCCAGAAAACCTCTTCACCCTCACCACACAGTAACACCCACTTCCCTGCACCCAGAACTTAGATTGGAAGAGATCACATCTGTCTCTAATCTGTAACTGAAATTCAACCTTTCCTTTCACTATAAATTAGGCAACAAAACACAGTGGAATTATCAATACCTGTGCCTTTGTCACAAATCAGAATAACAGATAACATCCTATCACATCACCTGGTTCTATAATTTGTTTCTTTTGTAGTTCTATTGCTTTTCTTTTCTACATTCAAATTTTTTTGACCAGGTGCAGTGGCTCATGCCTGTAATCCCAGCACATTGGGAGGTTGAGGCGGGCAGATCACCTAAGGTCAGGAGTTCCAGACTAACCTGGCCAACATGGTGAAACCCCATCTTTAATAAAAATACAAAAATTAGCTGGGCGTGATGGCAGACACCTGTAATCCCAGCTACTCAGGAGGCTGAGGCAAGAGAATCGCTTGAACCGGGGAGGCAGAGGTTGCGGTGAGCCAAGATCCCACCACTACACTCCAGCCTGGGCAACAGAACGAGACTCTGTCTCAAAAAAACTTTTTTTTTCTTTTTTAATATATCTGGAAAGGAAAATAATTAAAAGAAAAGATGGATTACCCCAGTGGGAGAGGTATTGGTAGATATTGTGAACAAGGAAGGAAAGGCGCTGCTCAACTCTCCCTTCGTGAAAGCACCTGCCCCCCAGCTGCTGGGAGTGCCCTCTGCAGGTGCCCCTCAAGGGTAGCTCTTCTAGGGCCTGCTTCAGCAGTAGAGAGCCATCTGGCCCCAAGTCACACCCTTCCCAGGTGGCCCACATCCAATGACCGGTCCATTTTGGCCCAAATGCAGGATAACTCTGAAGGAGCATTTTGGCACCAGAGCTCCCTATGGGGTCAGCTGAGGTCTGCATAGCAGTTCTCCCTCTGCCCACTCCTATTTTATCCCCTCCCTCCCAAAGGCGTGGGCCCCCCCAGGGACTTCTGTAAAAAAAAAAAAAAAAAAAAAAAACTCTTTGTGAAACCATCTCCGTCTGCTCCTTAGGGAACCCAACTGAGGTTAGAATAGAAGAAACAAGCACTATGAAAGACCAGCATCAGCGGTGGGCCAGTGCCTGACCCCTGGGAGAGGAGAACGGGACAGCTCCAGACTCTCCTGCCCTCTTGTTGAGGATAATGTGGAGACTGATGGGGCTAAGCAGGTCACAGAGCCCATCTGACCCTCGTCGCTGGCATGAGTCACTGACATGAGCTGTCCAGCATCCAGGAACCGGTCAGGCTGACCCGCATTACAAATCAGCAGCCAGTCCTCTCACTCAGATTAGCTTATTGGCATTCCGGGTCTAGAAGGCCAAGAGCCTGACCCAGCAGTGGCCCAGAGAGGCCTCCCACCTGCTCTGTGGGCACAATGACCTCACTTAAGCTAATGCATGTGCATAAATTACCATAATATTATATCTCCCAGATGGGCCACATCCTTCACCTGTTCAACAACTCCTCTTCTGAAGATGCTCCACGTCCCATTACAAATGCCTGGAAGCAGCAGCAACAAAACACAAAAACCTCTGGCCTCATGGGGCTTATATTCTAATGGAGGAAGAGAGGTGTTAAACTATAAGCACATTTCGGTAAGTCAGGAAGCAGGTGTAAACAATAAACATACTTCAGTAACCATGCCCGTATTGCGGTAGATTAGTAAGTGCTATAGAGATTAAAGGGAGGCCTGTTGCGATTTCACCGAGGGTGCCCAGGGTAGACTTTCTTGTGAAGAAGAGAATCTAAGCCATGCAGATATCTGAGGGGACATTAGTTTTCTGTTGCTGCGTAATCCCAGCACTTTGGGAGGCTGAAGCAGGAGGATCACTTAAGCACAGAATTAGAGACCAGCCTGAGCAACACAGGGAACCCAGTTTCTACAAAATTTTTTTTTTAAATTAGCTGGGTTTGTTGGCATGCACCTGCAGTCCCAGCTGCTGGGGAAGCTGAGGCAGGAAGATCACTTGAGCCCAGGAGTTTAAGGCTGCTGTGAACTAGGATGGCGCCACTGCACTCCAGCCTGGGCGACGGAGCATGACTCTGTCTCAAAACCAAAACAAAAAAGCTACCACAAATTGGCAGCTTAAAACAACATTTCCTTAATACATCGGGCCAGGCATGGCTTGACTGGGTCTTCTGCTCTGGGCTGCGATAGGGTGTCAGCAGGCTGCATTCCTTTCCAGACCCAGGTGAATGTTAGCAGAATTCATTTCCTTGCAGCTGTCAGACTGGTGCTGGCCTGCTTCTTCAAGGTCAGGGACAGAGAGAAAAGCCTTTGCTGTTTCAAGTCTAAGCGCACAGGGAGTCCTTTTCTAAGGGTCACCTGACCTGAGGAGGTCAGACCCACCCCGACCACCCTTTACCTCAAGTTGATTAGGTGTCTTCATTACATCTGCAAAATCCCCTCACCTTTGCCATATAACCTATGTCATCATGATCGTCACTTTTGCCATATTTTTCTGATGTTTAGAAGAAAGTTGACTGAGCACAGTGGCTCACGCCTGTTTTGATTTTGTTTTTGTTTTGAGACTGAGTCACGCTCTGTCACCCGGGCTGGAGTGAGGTTGGCTGGGCGCGGTAGGTCCCAGCAATTTGGAAGGCCAAGGTGGGCGGATCACTTGAGGTCAGGAGTTCGAGACCAGCCTGGCCAACAGGGTGAAACCCTGTCTCTACTAAAAAAATACAAAAAAATTAGTCAGGCGCAGTGGTGGGAGCCTGTAGTCCCAGCCACTCGGGAGAAGGAGGAACCCAGCAAGCAGAGGCTGCAGTGAGCCGAGATTGCAGCACTGTACTCCAGCTTAGGTGACAGAGTGAGACTCTGTCTGTCTCAGAAAAAAAGAAAGTTGTGGGTTCTACCCATATGAAGTGGGAAAAGATTACACAAAGGTAATCTTTGTATAATCCACAGAAAGATACCGGGGGTGAGAATTGCAGAGATCCACTTTAACATTTTGCCTACAGTGGAGGGGTGGAGATGGCAAGTGCTGAGGTCCTAAGGCAGGAATGTGCCTGGCCTGTTCAGGAGTAAGGAGGGCTGGAGCAGGGTGACTCAACTCCTGAGATCGGAAAGGTAGCATGGGACTGCACCTCACAGGGCCTGGGCTTTTCCTCCAAATGAAATGGGGGAATGAAGGGGGGCTCTGAGCCAGCTTAGGGTAACTTTGGATATAGTGCTGTGAAAAGACTGTGGGGGCATCAAGGAGGAGACTATGCGGCCATCCCCGTGAGTAATGGGGGAGCAATGTACGTGTCGAGCAGTGACCCGATTCTTGGTGCATTTTAAAGTAAGTACCGACTGCAGTTTGCTAATGGATTTGGATGGAAGACAAAAAGAGGAGTCGAAGATGACTTCAAGATTTCTGGGCCGGGCCAGGTGCAGTGGCTCACGCCTGTAATCCCAACACTTTGGGAGGCTGAGGTAGGCGGATCATCTGAGATCAGGAATTTGAGATCAGCCTGGCCAACATGGCAAAACCCCATCTCTACTAAAACATACAAAAATTAGCCAGGCATGGCGGCATGCATCTGTAGTCCTGGCTACTTGGGAGGCTGAGACAGTTGAATTACTTGAACCCTGGAGGCAGAGGTTGCAGTGAGCTGAGATTGTGCCACTGTACTCCAGCCTGGAGACAGAGCGAGACTCCGTCTTAAAAACAAAAAACCAAAACAAGATTTCTGGCCTGAGCAATGGGAAGGATGGAGGTACCATCAGCTGGCACGGGAACCTGAGGGTGGCACTGATTTGAGTTGGGAAGAACAGAAGCTCAGCACGGACCCATTATGTTTGGGATGCATTACACATCCAAGGAGAACCTGAGCAGCCATTTGGAGGTAAGAGTCTGGACTTCAGAGAGAGGTCTTAGCTGAAGACAAGGTCAGTACCAATATTGATTGATTGATTGATTGAGACGGAGTTTTGCTCTTGTTGCCCAGGCTGGAGTGCAATGGCACGATCTCAGCTCACTGCAAACTCCACCTCTTGGGTTCAAGTGATTCTCCTGCCTCAGCCTCCCAAATAGCTGGAATTACAAGCATGCACTGCTATGCCCAGCTAATTTTGTGTTTTTAATAGAGATGGGGTTTCTTCATGTTGGTCAGGCTGGTCTCGAGCTCCTGACTGCAGGTGATCCACCTGCCTCAGCCTCCCAAAGTGCTGGGATTACAGGCGTGAGCCCCCATGCCTGGCTGGTACCAATATTTAAAGGTCCCACCAGAGTGACATCACCCTGGGGGAGGACAGATAGAGAAGAGGACCAAGGATCCAACTCTAAGCAAGATGGAGAAAACAAGGGTCTGAAGACAGGTTTTCACGGAGGAGGGAGTGTGCCGGATGCCAAAGGGCATGTAAGGGAGAGACTGAAACTTGAACTTGTTTATTTATAAAACTCCAGTGAAGTGCAATTTACAGATGATAATTTTCACCTATCGTAAGCATACTGGTTAGTCATTCTTGGTAAATTTAAAGTTGTCTAGCCATTCCCACAATCCAGTTTGAGAATACTCTATCCCCACATAAAGTTCCCCCATGCCCGTCTGCCTTACTGCTCGCTCCCACCCCAGCCCCAGGAAACCACTGATAGAGATTTGCCTTTTCTAGAAATGTCACCTAAATGGAACCATACAGTACTTGATCATTTCTGTCTGGTGTTTTGAGGTTCATCCAAGTTATTTTGTGACTTAGTAGTGAAACCACCATTCCAAAATTATAACGGAGACAGTGAAAGAGATCTGACCTAACCCACTCCATCTTGCCTCTAACTTCCAAGCTGTCCTTGTTCATTCCGGTGCGTAGGCTGAATTTACTTTGGGAGGAACTTAGTATATAGTTTATAGTTTAAAACAAAGGCAATAACCGTCCTTTCCCAAACCAAACCTTCTTCTTTCTTGGGGACTAGATTGCCTTGGTAGAGCTAACAAATTATCCACAAGATTAGAAATTATGGTTTAGGGGTCATGCAGCTGGAGGCTACAAGATTCTGACCCTCCCTAAACTGCTCCTGGGGATAGCATCACTATTGTAAAACCTAAGAGCTGTGCTAGAGACATTTTGCAGACCCCGTACTCAGTGGATCAGCTGACACCACCCAGATCAATAAACTGGCTCATCTGATTTCGTGGCCCCCACCCAAGAACCGACTCAATGTAAGAGGATAGCTTCTTCTCCAACACAGCCAATCAACACTCCTGAGTCACTGGCTGCCCACCCCACCCGCCCCAGCAAATTATTCTGAAAAACTCTGATTCCTGGCTGGGCGAGGTGGCTCATGCCTGTAACCCCAGCACTTTGGGAGGCTGAGGCAGGCTGATTAGGAGATCAGGAGATCAGGAGTTTGAGACCAGCCTGGTCAATATGGTGAAATCCTGCCTCTACTAAAAATACAAAAATTAGCCAGGCATGGTGGTGCACACCTGTAGTCCCAGCTACTCAGGAGGTTGAGGCAGGAGAATCGCTTAAACCTGGGAGGCAGAGGTTTCAGTGAGCCAAAATCGCGCCACTGCACTCCAGCCTGGGCAACAAAGTGAGACTCTGTCTCAAAAAATAAAAAGAAAAAGAAAAAAGCTCTGATTCCTGAATGCTCAGGGAGACTGATTTGAATAATAACTAAACTTCTGTGTCCTGCCCAGCTGGCTCTGTGTGAATTACTCTTTATTGCAATTTCCCTGTCCTGATAAACTGGCTATCTAGGCAGTGGGGAAGGTGAACCTGCTAGGCAGTTACAATAGTTCATTCCTGTTTATAGTTTTTCTTTTTTTTCTTTTCACTCTGTCACCCAGGCTGGAGTGCCGTGGTGCAATTTCAGCTCACTGCAGCCTCAACAACCCATGCTCAAGTGATCCTCCCCCTTCAGCCTCCAGAGTAGCTGGGACTACATGTGCGCACCACTATGCCTGGCTAATTTTTGTATTATTATCATTATTTTCTAGACAGCGTTTCACTCTTGTTGCCCAGGCTGGAGTGCAATGGCACGGTCCCGGCTCACTGCAACCTCCGCCTCCCGGGTTCAAGCGATTCTCCTGCCTCAGCCTTCCAAGTAGCTGGGATTACAGGCATGTGCCAACATGCCTGGCTAATTTTGCATTTTTAGTGGAGATGGGGTTTCTCCATGTTCATCAGGCTGATCTTGAGCTCCCGACCTCAGGTGATCCACCCGCGCTGGTTTCCCAAAGTGCTGGGATTACAGGCGTGAGCCACCGTGCCTGGCCTTAATTTTTGTATTTTCTTTGTGGCGAGTCTCACTTTGCCACCCTGACTGGAGTGCAGTGGCACGATCTCAGCTCACTGCAACCTCTGTCTCCCGGGTTCAAGTGATTCTTGTGCCTCAGTCCTCAAAGTAGCTGTGACTACAGGTGTGAGCCACCATGCCCAGCTAATTTATATATTTTTTGTAGAGATGGGGTTTCACCGTGTTGCCCAGGCTGGTCTTGAACTCCTGAGCTCAAGCAATCCACTCTCCTTGGCCTCCCAAAGTGCTAGGATTACAGGTATGAGCCACCAGACTCGGCCTCATTGTCATTTTGATTTGCATTTTTCTGATTATTAGTAATGTTGAGCATTTTTTTTTTCATTTACCTGTCGGCCATTTGTATGTCCTTTTTTTTTTTTTTT
>PVKV010013400.1:0-61638 GCA_004027835.1 Alouatta palliata | reverse complement strand
CGTGGTGAAACCCCGTCTCTACTAAAAATACAAAAATTAGCTGGGCGTGGTGGCGTGCGCCTGTAGTCCCAGCTACTCAGGAGGCTGAGGCAGGAGAATTGCTTGAACCCAGGAGGTGGAGGTTGCGGTGAGCCGAGATCGCGCCATTGCACTCCAGCCTGGGCAACAAGAGCGAAACTCCGTCTCAAAAAAAAAAAAAGGAAATGAAATTCTTGATGTTAACTCCAAGCTCTCCATACACACATAACACTTTGCCAAAGCGATTTGCATGTTAACAAGGGAGAATTCCATATTAACAAATGATATTGACTCGGGGCTGATGGGGAGAAGGATTGTACAGGAGTGGCCACAGAGCCTCCTGGTCATCTGGGTCCAGGTTTCTCAGCTCCATGCTGTTGGTGGATTTAGTCATTGACATATTTGTGAGCAAATGGTGTGTGGGCTTATGTTAGGCAAACACATGTGAATGAGTCAGAAGCACTTTTTTAAAATCCAAGCTGTTCGTGAAATCAAGAAATTAAACACAGGCGGAAACATCAACACTGTGCCACTCAGAGGCAATCTTCAGACAGCTCTAATGTGGAATGAGTAAACTCAGATGCTGAGCCCTGAAATCATCAGTCTGTCCTTGTTTTCTTTCTTACATTGCAGTACTGAAACTCAGAACATGTCACTCTGCTCAACAAGTTGATTTTGACTAACAGTTTCAGGGCTTGGACAGAAGTGGGCCAAGCTGAAAAGAAATCAGATTTCAGTCCGGGTAGGGTGGCTCATGCCTGTAATCCCAGCACTTTGGGAGGCCGAAGCGGGTGGATCATGAGGTCAGGAGATTGAGACCATCCTGGACAACACAGTGAAACCCAGTCTCTACTAAAAATACAAAAAATTAACCAGGTGTGGTGGCACGCGCCTATAGTCCCAGCTACTCAGGAGGCTGAGGCAGGAGAATGGCTTGAACCTGGGAGGCAGAGGTTGCACTGAGCTGACATCACACCACTGCACTCCAGTCTGGACAACAGAGTGAGACTCCGTCTGAAAAGAAAGAAAGAAAGAAATCAGATTTAAATTTCAAGTAAAGATTCTACTTGTTATGCGGATATGATGATTTCCAGATAGTATCTCTCTCTGCCATCAAATGCAACTTCTGGCCAGGTATGGTGACTCACACCTGTAATTCCAACACTTTGGGAGGCCAAGGTATGAGAATCGCTTGAGGCCAGGAGTTCAAGACCAGCCCGAGTGACATGGTGAGACCCCATCTCTATAAAAAATTAAAAACTAGCCAGGCATGGTGGCTAGTGCCTGTAGGCCCAGCTATGTAGGAGGCTGAGGTGTGAGGCTCACTTGAGCCCAAGAGGTCGAGGCTGCAGTCAGCCAAGATCATACCACTGTACTCCAGCCTGGGTGACAAACTGAGACCCTGTCTCTAAAAAACAAAGCTATTTCTGACCTACCTGGACTGTCCAAAGGAAAGACTGTCTACAGGTTTACAGGCTACAGTTGTTAAATTCTGCCTTTAAGAATCGGAACTCATATTACATAATAAGCCTGCTGAGTGAAAGTCTGTGTAGGAATCCTGGCATTCAGCTGGAGTAGGAAATAACTCACCTCATATCTCCTGAATTTCTGTTTTCTTTAAAAGGTACTTCTTCCACATCTTCTCTCCTTGTGAGGTGATCAAATGTTGATGTAGAAATTAATTCACCATCTAAGACCGATCTTTGCTTTTTGTGTAGAGCACCCCCAAAATTCTGAGGGCTTCCTTTCTCGATTTACAGTTGCTTCAGGTGGAAATTACTTGAGCTGCCGCTTTTGCTTCCATCATTACCCACATCTTACTAGACTGTTTTCCATGCCGATGTAATTCGTGTTCCTAAGAATCAGTTGTATCCTGTTTCCATGCATAACTAGTTTTTAGAATGGAAAAGAATGTGTAGAAATGACTCATAAGCTTTGTCTTTTTCAAACAGCACTGGTATCATATATTTGAAATTGCTAGGAGAGTAGATTTTAAATGTTCTCACCACAAAAAAAGATGCATATGTAAGGAAATTGATATGTTAATTCGCTTTAGTCATTCCACCAGTGTTCATATATGCAAACATCATCTTGTACACCGTAAGTTCATACAATTGCTGTTTGTCATTTAGAAAAAAAAAAAAAAAAAAACGTAGACTGGGCGCGATGGCTCATACCTGTAATTCCAGCACTTTGGGAGGCCGAGGTGGGTGGATCACCTGAAGTCAGGAGTTCGAGACCAGCCTGGCCAACATGGTGAAACCCTGTCTCTACTAAAAATACAAAACATTAGCGGGATGTGGTGGTGCATGTCTGTAATCCCAGCTACTGTCAATGCTGAGGCAGGAGAATCACTTGAACCCGGGACGCAGAGGTTGCAGTGAGCCAAGATCACACCATTATACTCCAGCCTGGGCGACAGAGTGAGACTCTGTCTCAAAAAAAAAAAAAAAAAAAAAAAAAGAATGTGATTGGCCAAGGGAGCACTAATTGTGAGATTTGCTGCTTCTGGGCTCAGAGTCATTTGCATCTCAGAGTGTTCATGGCGGACTGGGCGAGAAGATACTTAGGAAATGAAGGTTTTTCCTGCATATTCTTTATCAGGAAAAGTAAAACAAGTTTTCAGCCCGGCATAGGAGGCAAGTAGATATCATTAGATCATTAGTAGGTGACTTTCCTGAAAATGTTAGTACTATTTCTGTAGATCGTATATTGCTTTTTGGTTCAACTTACGAGATGCTTGTGGAAATGGTTACCATTTGAACTACTGATCATCTACTCAGAAAGATCAACAAAATTGGTTTAGGTGGCCGGAACATCTTCCGTGTGCATTTCTCTCTTCTTCTTCTTCTTTTTCTTTTTTCTTTTGAGACAGAGTCTTGCTCTGTTGCCTGGGCTGGAATGTAGTGGTGCGATCTCAGCTCACTGCAACCTCCACCTCCCAGGTTCAAGCGATTCTCTTGCCTCAGACTCCCGAGTACCTGGGATTAAAGGTGTGCACCACCACACCCAGCTCATTTTTGTATTTTTAGTAGAGACAGGGTTTCACCATGTTGGCCAGGCTGGTCTCGAACTCCTGACCTCAAGTGATCTGCCCGCTCTGGTCTCCCAAAGTGCTGGGATCACAGGCATGAGCCACTGCACCCTGCCCTGCCTGCATTTCTTTTTTCTTTCTTTCTTTTTTTTTTTTTTTTGAGACAGAGTCTTGCTCTGTCACCAGGCTGGAGTGCTGTGGTGCAATCTCAGCTCACTGCAACCTCCACCTCCTGAGTTCGAGCGATTCTTCCACCTCAGCCTCCCTAGTAGCTGGGACCACAGGCGTGTGCCACCACACCCGGCTAGTTTTCTTGTATTTTTAGTAGAGATGGGGTTTCACCGTGTTGGCCAGGTTGATCTCGATCTCTTGACCTTGTGATCTGCCCGCCTTGGCCTCCCAAAGTGCTGGGATTATAGGCGTGAGCCACCGCGCCCTGCCTCTTTGCTTTTCTTTCTTTCTTTTTTTTTTTTTTTGAGACAGAGTTTCGCTCTTGTTACCCAGGCTGGAGTGCAATGGCGCGATCTCGGCTCACCGCAACCTCCGCCTCCTGGGTTCAAGCAATTCTCTTGCCTCAGCCTCCCGAGTAGCTGGGACTACAGGCACGTGCCACCATGCCCAGCTAATTTTTGTATTTTAGTAGAGACGGGGTTTCACCATGTTGACCAGGATGGTCTCGATCTCTTGACCTCGTGATCCACCCGCCTCGGCCTCCCAAAGTGCTGGGATTACAGGCGTGAGCCACCGCGCCCGGCCTTCCCTCCCTTTTTTCCTCCCTCTTTCTTTACCTCCCTTCCTCCCTTCTTCCCTCCCTCCCTCCCTCCTTCCTTCCCTCCTTCCTTCCTCCCTCTCTCTTTCCTTTTCCCTTCTCTTTCTTTCCTTCTTTCTTTCTCTCTCTCTTTCTTTCTCTCTCTCTTTCTTTCTTTCTCTCTTTCTTTCTTTCTCTCTCTTTCTTCTTTCTTTCTTTCTCTTTCTTCTTCTTCCTTTCTTTCTTTCTTCTCTCTCTCTCTCCCCCCTTCCTTCCTTCCTTCCTACAGGGCCTCACTCTGTCACCCAGACTGGACTGTACTGGTGCAATCATAGCTCACCACAGCCTAGAACCTCTGGGCTCACATGAACCTCCTGCCTTAGCCTCCATGTCTGTCTAATTTTAAATTGTTCTGTAGAGATCTGATCTCACCATGTTGCACAGGCTGGTCTCAAGCTCCTAGGCTCAGCAGTCCTCTGTCGTCACCCTCCCAAAGCGCTGAGGTTATAGGCATTAGCCATCACGCTCGGCCAAGCGTGTGAGTTTCTTTATCATGCTGGAGTAATTTGGCCATATGGAGGCTAATTTGGAAATACAACAAGTTTATGCTATGAGATGATAATTTTTAATTAACAAGAGAAGTGAGTTGTTCTTTCTCTTTTCCAAATTATTCCACAAGCCAATCCCTCACATGAGGCCAGGTGGTCAGCTGTCTGGGACGAAGACACACTAATGAGAAGCTGATGTTCTAGACTTCCAGGCTATGGCTGGCGACAACAATGTCAAACACTGCCCTAAGATTCCGTCTATGGAGTTAATTAAATGTCAGCCAGACAGCCTCACTTGGGAAATAACAGCTCACACTCACAACCCACAGAATCAGAAAATGTATACAAATCACACATCCAATAAGGGGCTTGTATCTTGAATATATAAAGAACCCTTACAACTCAACAATAAAAGAGGGCTGCGTGTTATTTCAAAGAGCTGGAAAGAAACTTTTTTTTTTTTTTTTTTTGAGATGGATTTCACTCGTCACCCAGGCTGGACTGCAATGGCGCAATCTTGGCTCACTGCAACCTCTGCCCTCTGGTTTCAAGCAATTCTCCTGTGTCAGCCTCCAAAGTAGCTCAGATTACAGGTGCCTGCCACCATGCCCAGCTAAATTTTTGTATTTTTAGTAGAGACAGGATTTCACCATGTTGGCCAGGCTGGTCTTGAACTCCTGACCTCAGGTGATCCACTTGCCTCAGCCTCCCAAAGTACTGGGATTGCAGGCGTGAGGCATCTTGCCTGGCCAGACAGAAACTTTTGAAGCAGAAGCATCAAGGTAGTCTTCTCAACTATCCCCTTTTCTAGGAGCTTGTATTTGTCATGCCTCTTTGCCGTGGTTCACATCCAGACATTATATGGATCCTACCACTTTGTGGCATAGGGCAGAGCTCACCAAGTCCCTTCTGGCTGGGGCAGGCCTGGAGTGGGGGATTTGGGGCTCTGGGGGTGACGGGAGAGCTGGGGAGGCCAGGACAGGCACATTCCGGCAGTTCTTTCTGCAGAGGGGGAGCTCCCATAGCTGGCGCTGGTTGCCTCGATACAGGATTCCAGGATGGGGCTGCGCAGAACACCACCCACTCACATTTCATTTAAAAGGTAAGGTAACATCTTACCTTCCCAGAATATCCTCCTCATATTGCACTATCTTCTACTACTTTTGTTTTTTCATTTGTTGGTTGAGACATGGTCTTGCTCTGTCACTCAGGCTGGAGTGCAAGTGACGCGGTCTCGGCTCACTGCCACCTCAACCTCCCTGACTCAAGTGATCTTCCCACCCCAGCCTTCTGAGTAGCTGGGAATGCAAACATGCACCACCACACCTGGCTAATTTTTAAATTTCTTGTAGAGAGGGGCTCTCACCTTGTTGCCCAGGCTGGTCTCAAACTCCTGGGCTCAAGCAATCCTCCTGCCTCGGGTCCCAAAGTGCTGGGATTACAGGAGTGAGCCACTTTGCCCGGCCTCGTGCTGTCTTTGAGTTAGGCTGTTGATGCAAAGTCAGCTGATGACCGTTTTCTGTTTCCTAGTGATGCTGTGGATGCTCCATTCTGCTCATTTTCTATCTCCAGGGATGGTGTTTGCCGAGCAAGTGCTGGTCCCTTGGTAGACGCTCAGTAAACACAGATTGATTGATGGACTGACTGGTTGGTTGACTGATTATAGGCTCCCTGCTCTCTGCTTAGGTCAGGGTGGCAGAGCTAACGGTAAATGCAACCATCTGAGTGGGGGGGCGCAGGGGGCAGTGAGGAGTGTGCCTTGTAAATTTGGGGAGTGGGCTCTGTTGCAACTGGCTTAAAGGTCTAGAAAACCAGCCAGGCGCGGTGGCCCATGCCTGTAATCGCAGCAGTTTGGGAGGCTGAGGCGGGCGGATTACCTGAGGTCAGGAGTTCAAGACCAGCCTGATCAACATGGTGAATACAAAAAAAATTAGCCAGGCCTGGTGGTGTGCACCTGTAATCTCAGCTACTCGGGAGGCTGAGGAAGGAAAATTGCTTGAACCGGGGAGACAAAGGTTGCAGTGAGCCAAGATCGCGCCATTGCCCTCCAGCCTGGGTGACAGAGTGAAACTCAGTCTCAAAAAAAAGAAAAAGCTGGGCATGGTGGCACATGCCTGTAGTCCCAGCTACTGGGGAGGCTGAGGTGGGAGGATCGCTTGAGCCCAGGAGTTCTGGGCTGTAGTGCGCTGTACCAATCGGGTGTCTGCACTAAGTTCAGCATCAATATGGTGACCTCCTGGGAGCGGGGGACCACCAGGTTGCCTAAGGAGGGGTGAACCGCCCCAGGCTGGAAACGGAGCAGGTCAAAACTCCAGTGCTGATCAGTAGTGGGATCACGCCTGTGAATAGCCACTGCACTCCAGCCTGGACAACATAGTGAGACGCTGTCTCTCTCTCTTTTTTTTTTTTATTTCTTAAAAAAAAAGTAAAAAACTTAGATTTTTTTTTTTTTTTTTTTAAGACGGGGTTTCGCCATGTTGGTCAGGCTGGTCTTGAACTCCCGACCTCGGGTGATCCCCCCGCCTTGGCCTCCAAAGTGCTTAGATTACAGGCGTGAGCCACCACATCCGGCCAGTCTCTTAAAAAAAAAAAAAAGGGGGCCAGAAAACCACTTCATCGGCTGGGGCAAGTATCTCACGCCTGTAATCCTAGCACTTTGGGAGGCTGAGGCAGGCAGATCACTTGAGGTCAGAAGTTCTAGCCCAGCCTGGCCAATACAGTTGGCACCAAATGCAACGTGCCATTATTCTGACTTGATACAGAAAGTTTCCAAACTGATAAAACTGGAAATCGTACATACATATGCACACAAGTGCACACTCACACGTACACACTGCAACATGGTGAAACCCTGTCTCTATTAAAAATACAAAAATTAGCTGGGGGTGGTGGCAGGCACCTGTAATCACAGCTATTCAGGAGGCTGAGGCAGGAGAATCACTTGAACCCAGGAGGCAGAAGTTGCAGTGAGCCAAGATCATGCCACTGCACTCCAGCCTAGGCGACAAGTGAAACTACTCAAAATAAACCAACAAACAAAAATGAAAACCACTTCATCTAAGAGATTCAGCTCTGAGTGACAAAGGGCTGTATGACTAAGAGCAGAGGGGCATCAAAACACTCACAACTTCAGGATTAAAAAGTCGTGGGGTTGGCGATGGCGGGGCGAGAGAGTTCCTTTGTAGCAGCTCCCAGGCTGCTCTGCAATTTTTTGTGGCTTAGGGCCGTGAGCTGACAAACAAAAATGAGTGTTATGAGGGCTGCTGGTTTCTGGCTGAATTCACTAGTCAGAAATATGGCCAATGTTTTCCCCCTGTGAGCTTCATAGTCTCCTACTACAAAGAAGCTGGCAGGTTCATGCATCTGAACTGCACTGAGAAAATATAACTCCACTGGTATTCTTGAACTTGCAGTGTTTATCTTTGGGGTTAATGTTAAACACGGAGGATACGAATTTCATTGTAAGTCAGAGACATTTTTAGCTGCCGTCCCTGCAGTTGGAGCTGACTCAGCAGATGTATGGTTTTTGATTTACTGTGCCTGGCAAAACTTACTTTATCGAGGCATGTTCTTTATTATAAACTTTTCTTATATAATAACAGACAATTTGGCCAGGCTAATGCTAAATTAAGCTCACCCCTAGTCAAATTCAGCTGTTTCATTTAAAAGGTTATTGACTATTAACATTTTTACAAGTGTTTAACCAGACTAGTAAGTACTCTTAAAATGGAAATTTTGTGACAACCACACTCTATGCCTGATAAGTAAAAATATGTACTGTAAAGCCCCACCTACTACCCACAAAAATAAAAATTATAGCATATACGTACATACACACACACATCTCCTTTCAGCTGAAATTCTATAATTTGTTACATATGATTATAGAACAAGAACAAATAAGAAAATGGTTCAGGCTCTGATGAAATTTTAGCAATAAAGTATGTTAGAGTGGCTTGTAGTATGTTTAAATAAAGCTAAAAAGAAAATCACTCTGCCCTGATAAGTAATAAATGTAGAAACACACACCCTTGGTCTGGTGTGTGGCTCACCCCTGTAATCCCAGCACTTTGGGAGGCTGAGGGGTGGCGGATTACCTGAGGTTGAGAATTTGAGATCAGCCGGGCCAACATGGTGAAACCCTGTCTCTACTAAAAATACAAAAATTAGGCGGTTATGGTGGCAGGTGCCTGTAATCCCAGCTATTCTCGGGAGGCTGAGGCAAGAGAATCACTTGAACTTGGGAGGTGGAGGTTGAAGTGAACAGAGGTCGAGCCACTGCACTGCAGCCTGGGCAACAGAGTGAGACTCTGTCTCAAAAAAAAAGAAAGAAACACACACACCCTATTTCGTGTTTTCAAATGAATAAAATTTGGATGCAAAGGACTTCACCTTGAAGACACAAGGCCTTTTTTAGTCATCAAAGATATGGTCCTTTGCCAGCAGGTTTCAAAATCCATGCCACATATACCTGAAAAACATGAAGGCTTAATTGGCCGGCTTTCCTTATGTGATAATAAAATGATCTGTTCTTTTAACCTCTCATTTTTATGCTTGGCAGGAATGCGACTATACTCAAACCAAAAAGACATCTGCTAGCAATTTGCGTCTCAGAACGGCCCACGGTTTTATGGAGCTTCATCTGAAACTCTGATTCATTTTTGAAAAAGTTAGCTAGTGCAAGTGGGGGTGAGGGCAGCGGCTCCTCGCTGTGGGGATTGGCGGAGGAGGAGTCATTTCTGCCGGCCTGGGTTAGAGTTCTGTGCTCTGCCTCCCAGGATTTGTCCTGATGAACTTAGGCTTTTTGGGCTGCCTCAGAGTGAGCGGTGGTAGGTGGGAGGCGCCTGTGTTGGGCCTGAGATCTGGTGCTGAGAATTTGGTCTCCTGCTTAGTAGTTCTACTTTTTTTTTTTTTTAGATGGAGTCTCACACTCTCGCCAGGCTGGAGTGCAATGGTGTGATCACTGTCACCTGCTCTGGAGTTTAGTGGCGCAATCTCGGCTCACTACAACCTCCACCTCCCAGGTTCAAGTGATTCTTCTGCCTCAGCCTCATGAGTAGCTGAGATTATAGGTGCCTGCCACCACACGTGGCTAATTTTTTGTATTTTTAGTAGAGACAGGGTTTCACTATGTTGGCCAGGCTGGTCTTGAACTCCTGACCTGCTGATCCACCCGCCTCGGCCTCCCAAAGTCCTGGGATTACAGGCGTGAGCCACTGCGCCCGACCTCTACTTTTAATTTAATTCAATTTTTACTCCTGTCTTACTCTGACAGATGTGTATATTCTGACTTGATACAGAAAGTTTCCACACTCATAAAATTGGATACCATACATGCATTTGCACACAAGTGCACACACACACACGCACACGTATGCACACTCACACATGCACACTGCAGTTGAGGGAAAAGCAGCCCAAACCTTGGCCTCACACAGAGAGGGCTTCCAATCCAGTTCAGTTACTCAGAGCTCTGTGACCTTAGGGAAATTAATTAACATTTTCATTTCCTTATTTAGAAAATGAACATCATAAAGCCTGCTTTGATGGAGATGACATGATATATGTCATGTTCCTGGAACAGAGGGCAGTATTATTTTATATGGCTGGCGGGCTTCTTCCTCCTGTCCCCCACTTTGTGCTTTCTATCGGAAGATCTATTTTAGGTCCTGATGTTTGCACAGACCCATTCAGAGGATAGATGTGGAAATCTGGACAGATTTTCTTTTTCCTGTTGCCAGAAGGAAAACAAATGACAAGCCTGTTTTAGGTCTCACTAGCGGAGCAGTTTCCTCTCTGCCTAAATATCTGCACGAGCCTACAGTGGAAAGAGATGAGCTTAGGCTGGGTGAGATTGGGAGCGTTGCTTAATTGCTTCAAATTTGAGTTTGTTCAGATAGAAACCAAAGAGACGAATATCTACCCTGCAGTATCGTCTCCACATGATAAATAATATGTGTAATACAAATGGTGGTTGCTTTTTACTCTCATATTGCCTACTCTTTCTCTTTCATTTTGTATTAGGAATTCAGTGTGGAATTGCTTAATATTTCCAAGGACAGTCATGAATATCACAGAGGATGCCCCCCAGAGAAGAGAGAGCAAACTAATTATGGGAAACATGGGTGACCTCAACAATGAGGCTAAATACGATTCAGACAGACATATGGTAGTTTCCTAAGAACAAATATTTCCAAACCATTGCACGATCTACCTTTTTTTATTTTAACCTACTCTATTGGTAGACAGGAAATCAAAATGCTGATCCACATTCCTCATCCCCAGTCATCTGTATTTTCAGGAAATACAAATACATGTTAATAAGTGGATCATTGCGGCAATAAAAAATAAATTCTGGGCTGGGTGCAATGGCTTACCTCTGTAATCCCAGCACTTTGGGAGGCCATGGCGGGCAGATCACTTGAGGTCAGGAGTTCAAGACCAGCCTGGCCAACATGGTGAAACGCTGTCTCTACTAAAAATACAAAAAATTAGCCAGGCATGGTGGTGTGTGTCTGTAGTCCCAGCTACTTGGGAGACTGAGGCAGGAGAATCACTCGAACCCTGGAGGCACAGGTTGCAGTGAGCCGGGATTGCGCCACTGCACTCCAGGCTGGGCAGAGCTGGAGACTCCGTCTCAAAAAAAAAAAAAAAAAAAAAAAAATTCCTGCCAGGAGCAATAGCTCATGCCTGTAATCCCAACACTTTGGGAGGACGAAGTGGGAAGATTGCTTGGGCCCAGGAGTTGGAGACCAGCCTGGGCAACATAGTGAGACCCCATTTCTACAAAAAATAAGGACAATCAACTGGGGATGGTGGCGTGTGCCTGTAGATCCATAAGGAGGCTAAGGTGGGAGGATTGCTTGAGCCCAGGAGGTCAAGGCTGCAGTGAACTGTAATCGTACCACAGCACTCCAGTCTGGGTGACAGAGCAAGACTGTTTTAATTATAGAAAATAAAATAAAATAAAATAAAGCACTCCTGGGCTAAATATCTATTGTCATAGGATTATTTGATTTTGTTTTACCATCTTTGCTCCTATTTTATGGATTTATAAATATAGGGCAAAACAGTTATTTCTCAGGAGTCAGCAGTGTGCAAGAGAAAGATGGGGGAGAACTCACTTTCTGGATGGTTTGTTGGTTCAAATGAGGCACTGAGTCCCACTTCCAGCCCCTGCCTACTCAGGAACTGCCTCTGTGCCCACAAGGAGCTACTGAGACCCGTTTTTTGGCCTGGGGACGCTTGCTTGGTTTTTTTTTTTTAATAGAGACAATCTTTGGCCATGTTGCTCAGGCTGATCTCAAACTCTTGGACTGGAATGGTACACCCGCCTTGGCCTCCTGAAATGCTGGGATTACAGGCGTGAGCCACCGCCCCTGTCCAGGACACTTCTTCTGGATACTCCATTCCTCCTCGGACCCAGAAGGTCAGACATATCTAATTTCTATCCAGGCCTCTCACTACCAAAGAGGTTATGAGAACAAAATTGGTACCTAAAATAATTTCTTTTTTTTTTTTTGAGACAGGGTCTCACTCTGTCGTCAGGTGCCAGGTGCCAGGCGCCAGGCTGGAGTGCAGTGGTGTGATCTCGGCTCACTGCAACCTCCACCTCCCGGGTTCAAGCAATTCTCCTGCCTCAGCCTCCCGGGTAGCTGGGACTACAGGCACACGCCACCACGTCTGGCTAATTTTTTTGTATTTTTAGTAGAGACGGGGTTTCACCGTGTTGGCCAGGATGGTCTCGATCTTTTGACCTCGTGATCCACCCGCCTTGGCCTCCCAAAGTGCTGGAATTACAGGCTTGAACCATCACACCCGGCCCTAAAATCACTTCTGAGTGCCAGCAAAATCTCTCCAAATCCATTCGTTTCCCTAAATTTTCAACCCATACAAGACCCTATAAAAGGTATCCTAGGTTAAGTTCCCATAGAGGGATATTTAGCAGTTCTTATCATCACCAACATAAAAACTAATTCTCAAATACATTTGTTATCCTTTTAGAGTAAAACCATAAACACTCTACATCTACTGACCTTAGTTTTCATTTTCATCATGACTTTTTTCATTGCTCCGTGACTCTTCTGCTTTCTTTGCCTCTTATCTTTCTCCTCTCTTCATTTTAGCTTGATTTCCTTTTCTCCTTCTGCTCCATCCTCCTATTCCAGTCAAACTCCCCAGACTCTTCAGGGCCTAAAACTAAGCCTGGGCAACATAGCAAGACCCTGACTCTAAAAAAAAAAAAAAGAAGAAGAAGAAGAAATTAAAAAACTATGTGGAAATGATGGTAAGCCCCTGTGGTCCCAGCTACTCGGGAGACTGAGGTGGGAGGATCATGTGAGCCCAGGAGTTCGAGGCTGCAGTGAGCTGCGATTGCACCACTGTACTCCAGCCTGAGTGACAGAATGAGACCCTGTCTCAAAACAACCCCACAAAAACATAAAACAAAACTACCCCCAACGGTGGCCACAGCCCAGGTGCTCACTGGAGCCCCCATACACCCCCAGGCCACCCTCACTCTGGCTGCAGAGGCGCCATATCCCTGTCTCCTATCTTAGTCCATTTCCTGTTTCTTAGACTGCCTGAAATGGGTAGTTTACAAAGAAAAGAAATGTATGTCTTACAGTTACGGAGGCTGAAAAGCCCCAGGTTGGGGAAGGTGAGGGCTTTCTTGCTATTAGGGTCTCTACCGAGGCCCAAGGTGGTGCCGGACATCATATGGCGAGGGGGCTGGGCTTCCTGACATGCCACATGCCACACTCAGGGGTCACCCCTTCTTGTAAAGCCAGCAGTCCCAGCCCACTGATAACCCATTATTCCAAGAACCCATTCATCCCTTAACCATTCATTCATAAATGGATTAATCCATTCATAAGGGTAGAGCCCTCAGGATCCAGTCATCTCTTAAAGGTCTCACGTCCCAATACTGCCACGTTGGGGTTAAATTTTAACGTCAGTTTGAAGGGGAACAAATATTCAAACTATAGAAGACCTGTAAAAAGTTGGGTTCGAGACCACCCTCTGCCAGCCCAGGCAAATATTTCAGTGTTTCTAGCTCTTTCTTCTAGTATTTACTAACTCTACTAATGTACTAACCAACTTACTCATCTAATATTTCTGAAGAGTTAACTTATTCTGCTATTTTTTAATTAATCACGTTTAGACATCCTGTGTTAATTTCTGATTCTTTTCTTTTCTTTTTTGAGACAGGATCTTGTTCTGTCACCCAGGATGGAATGTAGTCGTGCGATCATAGCTCACTGCAGCCTTGAGCTCCTTGGCCCAAGCGGTGCTCCCACCTCAGCCTCCCACGTAGCTGGGACCACAGGTGCACACCACCATACCCAGCTAATTTTTTTCTATTTTTTGTAGGGCCAGGGTCTCAATTTGTACCCAGGCTGGTCTCAAATTCCTGGACTCAAGCAATCCTCCTGCCTTGGCCTCCCAAAGTGCTGGGATTACACGCGCAAGCCACCACACCCAGCTGACTTCTGAGTCTAACAGCTGAGTATTTAAGTGAAGAAAATCTGCTAGCACCAGTGACGGGAGCAAAGAGACAGAGGTTCCTCCACTTTTGGGTGTGAAGGTGTCTGCTCAGCACCCTGGCGAGCTGAGAGTTTATTCTCCCAACTGAGGCAGCACAGAATTTTGTTTCTGGAATTTCCTTCTATCTTGTAGGCCTTTCCCCATTCAATCAGCCATATTCATGGCCTTGGGCAAAGGTGATACAGCAGGAAGGTAGAGAAAAGTCTTTAGACTCAGAGTTTCTTCACTGGGGTTCATGGAGTGCTTGGGAAGTGCTATGGTGTGAATGTGTCCCTCAGAATTCACATGCCGAAACTTAATTGTTGGCCAGGCACGGTGACTCACGCCTATAATCCCAGCACCTGGGGAGGCCGAGGAGGGTGGATCACCTGAGGTCAAGAGTTTGAGACCAGCCTGGCCAACATGGTGAAGCCCCGTCTCTACTAAAAATACAAAACATTAGCTGGGAGTGGTGGTGCACACCTGTAATCTCAGCTACTAGGGAGGCTGAGGCAGGAGCATTGTTTGAACCCGGGAGGCGCAGGTTGCAGTAAGCCAAAATGGCACCACTCCAGCCCAAGTGAAACAGCAAGACTCCATCTCAAAAAAAAAAAGCCGGTGCGGTGGCTCACGCCTGTAATCCCAGCACTTTCGAAGGCCAAGGCAGGCGGGTCAGTTGAGGTCAGGAGTTTGAGATCAGCCTAACCAACATGGAAAAACCCTTTCTCTACTAAAAATACCAAATTAAGGTGATGGCACATGCCCTAATTCCAGCTACTCAGGAGGCTGAGGCAGGAGAATTGTTTAAACCCGGAGGTGGAGGTTGCAGTAAACCAAGGTCAAGCTACTGCACTTCAGGCTGGGCAACAAGAGAAAAACACCATCTCAAAAAAAAAATAAAAAATTAAAATAAAAAAAGAAAATAAGGATTACATAACAACTCAAATATTTTGATAAATGTTGTCATTCTGGACCCCTATTAACTTCAGTAGGGATGGTGCCACGGTTGAGAGGTCAAAGAAGTGACCCAGAGCCAAATGAGCCATGAGGTTTATGAGGGAACTTATATCCAGGGAAGTCCAGCGGTGACAGGCTGGACAAGAGAACAGTGCTGTTTATATAAAACATGCAGCTTACAGAGCATTTTCACCTAGCACCCTCCCTAACAACCTCCACCTCGAAACCCTCATCTAACCCAAAACGAAGGGCCTTGATCCCCTCTACAGCCTGCATTTTAAGGGATGAGCCAGGGGTTCGGATGTCCTTCCTAGTGAGGGAATGAATCTCTGTGTTGGTTGCGCCAGGATTCCTTAGCTCAGATCTCTGAATCACGTTCTTCTTAGACCATAGGGTCATCTTGGGATATGCTTTTAAGTTATCGTTGTGAGGTGTGTCTGCCAAACAAATGTATTTCCATGTGCTTGGTTTATTTTGTAATTCTATGCTTTTTGTTTTTATACTTGAAAACATTTTCTGAGATGGGATCTATAAGCTTCATCAGACTTCAAAAGTGTTTAAAAACCCTGCGTTATGGCCAGGCACAGTGGCTACGCCTGTAATCACAGCACTTTGGGAGGCAGAGGTGGGCAGATCATGAGGTCAAGAGATCAAGACCATCCTGGCCAACATGGTGAAACCCATTCTCTACTAAAAATACAAAAATTAGCCGGGCGTGGTTGTGGGTGCCTGTAGTCCCAGCTACTCAAGAGGCTGAGGCAGGAGAATCGCTTGAACGTGGGAGGTGGAGATTGCAGTGAGCCGAGATTACGCCACTGCACTCTGGCCTGGCGACAGAGCAAGACTCTATTTCAAAAACAAAACAAAACAAAAAACCTGCATTTGGGGCTGCAGGAGGCTAGACTCTGAATGGACTCAGAGTATAGAAAATGCATGAGGTTGGCTCACACCTGTAATCCCAGTACTTTGGGAGGCCGAGGTGGGCGAATCATGAGGTCAAGAGATTGAGACCATCCTGGCCAACACAGTGAAACCCCGTCTCTACTAAAAATACAAAAAAATTAGCCGGGTCTGGTGGCACGTGCCTGTGGTCCCAGCTACTCGGGAGGCTGAGGTGGAAGAATCACTTGAACCCAGGAGGCAGAGGTTGCAGTGAGCCAAGATTGCACCACTGCACTCCAGCCTGGTGACAGAGCAAGACGCTGTCTCAAAAAAAAAAAAAAAAAAAAAAAAAAAAAAAATGCATGAGGTTATAAGAGGAATAGGGGCTCCAATGAAAAATTGTTTCGTTATAAAAACATAAAAAGTGTTACATTTTTATATGCTGATTTAGCAAATGTAATTCATACTCATTACCTGGACAATGTGACTAATAACTTTGGTTGAAACAACACAGGCCTAGCTGGACATGGTGACATGTGTCTATAGTCTTAGGTGCTTGGGAAGCTGAGGCAGGAGGATCACTTGAGCCTGGGAGTTAGAGGCTGCCGTGAGCCACGATTGCACCACTGTACTCCAACCTGGGTGACAGAGTGAGACTCTGTCTCTAAAAAAAATTAAGAAAAAAAAAAAAGACACAGGCTTTAATGTATAAATAGGTAGCTGCTTTTCTAAGCCCTTAGAAAACAAACAAACAAGCCGGGCGCGGTGGCCCACGCCTGTAATCCCAGCACTTTGGGAGGCCGAGGCAGGCAGATCATGAGGTCAAGAGATCGAGACCATCCTGGTCAACATGGTGAAACCCTGTCTCTACTAAAAATACAAAAAAATTAGCTAAGCGTGGTGATACACGCCTGTAGTCCCAGCTACTTGGGAGGCTGAGGCAGGAGAATTGCTTGAACCCGGGCGGTGGAGGTTGCAGTGAGCCGAGGTCGCGCCACTGCACTCCAGCCTGACGCCTGGTGACGGAGTGAGACTCTGTCTCAAAAAAAAAAAAAGAAAAAGAAAACAAACAAAAAAATAGGTCGGGGAGCTACAAAGATGTGTTGAAGCGGTTTTTCCTGAAGATGTGTTTATTTTGTCTTTTTTCTCTTTGTTGACCAAAATGAACAAGAGCACAAAGCTGGCAAGCAGAAGACCTCGGTTCTAGCTCCAGAGCAGGTGGCTTTGTGGAAACATTCAATCTCACATGGGAAAATGGACTGGGGACTTTCTAGGCCTCTTCCATTTCTCCAGACCTGTGAGATTTGAAAATAATTTCCCTACCTGTGTTTCAGACTCTTCGAGAAAGACAAGGGCAACACTTAGAGAAGCTATGAGAGCCCTGAGAGCCGTGAAGTTCCTTGATTATATAGGTTGGCAGGGTTTTGTTACGTGGAATTAAGAATGGGATTCTTTAACAGGGCACAGTGGCTCATGCCTGTAATCCCAGCACTTTGAGAGGCTGAGGCAGGTTGATCACTTGAGGTCGGGAGTTTGAGACTAGCCTGGTCAACATGGTAAAACCGTGTGGCTACTAAAAATACAAAAATTCGTCGGGTGTGGTGGTGCACCTGTAACCCCAGCTACTTGGGTGGCTGAAGCAGGAGAATCTTGAAGCCAGGAGGCGGAGGTTGCAGTGAGCTGAAATCATGTCACTGCACTCCAGCCTGGGCAACAGAGCGAGACTCAGTCTCAAAGAAACAAAGCAAAACAAAATGATGGGGTTTTCTTTGTTTTTTTTTTTTTTTTTTTTTTTTTTTTTTTTTTTTTTTTTTTTTTTTTTTTTTTTTTTTTGAGACGGCATCTTGCTCTGTCACCAGGCTGGAGTGCAGTGGCACAATCTTGGCTCACTGCAATCTCTGCCTCCGGGGTTTAAGCAATTCTCCCGAGTAGCTGGGACTACAGGTGCGCACCACCACGCCCAGCTAACTTTTTTGTATTTTAGTAGGGGCGGGGTTTCACCATGTTGGCCAGGATGGTCTCGATTTCTTGACCTTGTGATCTCCCCGCTTTGGCCTCCCATAGTGCTGGGATTACAGGCATGAGCCACTGCGCTTAGCCAGGAATGGGATTCTTTATATGGATTGAACTTTTTTTTTTAGAGGGAATAATTTTGTTCTCTTTTGATATTGCACCACAAACAGGCTGTTGACTGGCCAACGAATGGCTACTGATTGATTGAGAAGCAAAATCTTCTGAGAAGATACGAATTTTATTGATATTAGTTTATAGCAGTTCCTGTAGGAGACATGGCTCTAAGAGAGGTGTACAGTTTTAGTTAGGTGGACATCAGGATTCCATTCTGCGTTACTGGACTGAAACATTTGTCTTAAATAGTCAAGACCATTACCTGTGAGAATAGGAAACATTTCTTTTTCTTTTTCTTTCTTTCTTTCTTTCTTTTTTCTTTTTTTTTTTTTTTCTGATACAGGGTCTTCTCTGTCAGGCTGGAGTGCGGTGGCACGATCATGGCTCACTGCAGCCTCGAACTTATGGGCTCAACCCATCCTCTCACCTTCAGCTTCCTGAGCCTCTGGGACCACAGGCATGCACCACCACACCTGGCTAATTAAAAAAATTTTTTTTGTAGAGAAGGGGGTCTCTCTATGTTGTCCAGGCTGTTCTTGAACTCCTGGGCTCAAGTAATCGTCCCACTCCAGCCTCCCAAAGTGCTGGGACCACAAGTGTGAGCCATTGTGCCCAGCCAGCAAATATTTCTGCTAAGGATCCCCTTCTTCCTTCCTTCCTTCCCTCCCTCCCTCCCTCCCTCCCTTCCTTCCTTCCTCTTTCTTTATGTGTCAGTTTAGAATTTTTTGATGCAAGTAGCAGAAAACCCAACTTGGGCTGGGCACGGTGGTTCACACCTGTAATCCCAGTACTTTAGGGGGCAAAGGTGAGAGAATTGCTTGAGCCCAGAGTTCAAGACCAGCCTAGGCAAAACAGTGAGACCCTGTCTCTATTTAAAAACAAAAACAAAAATTAACCCCACTTAACGGCCTAAAGCAATTAGGGAGTCTGTTCCCTAATAAGAGATCCAGAGAAGGAAGGCTTGGCGTTGGTTAATTCAGGGCTCAGCACAAGCATTAGGGCCCCTTCTTTCCATCTCTCCACTCTTCCATCCTCAGGGTGAACTTTTGTCTACGTCTTCTCATATTCACAAGATGTGGCCGCAGTGCAAGCCCCACACCCAGCTGCGGCACCACTGGTGAAAGAAAAATGATTGTTCTTCACTCCTCTTTTTTTTTTTTCTTTTTTTTGAGATGAAGTCTCGCCCTGTCACCAGGCTGGAGTACAGTGGCACGATCTTAGCTCACTGCAACTTTCACTCCAGGTTCAAGTGATTCTCCTGAGTCAGACTCCCGAGTAGCTGGAATTACAGGCGCCCGCCACTACACCTGGCTAATTTTTGTATTTTTAGTAGAGGTGGGGCTTCACAGAGACGGTATTTCACTATGTTGACCAGGATGGTCTCCTCTTTTTATAGACCAGAAAACATTCCTCCCCATTCCCAGAAACGCCCTCTTATTTTGCATGTGGCCAGAGATGGGCACAGGCACGTCCCTAGATAAATCACTGCCCGGGGAATGGAGTCATTAGAGCTGGCTGAAAACACTGAGGTTTGCCTCTGAGCCTCAGAGGAGATGTGTGGACACCACGACAAAACTAGGCTCTCCCAGCAGAGAAGAAGTCGGGGAGTGGTGTGGCTGGCATGTGCATCGCACCAAGCAACATGCTCCGGTTTGCTTTGGAAGATTTTCTGTTCTTGTTAAGGTATCGACGGCTTTCCCTGTTCCCCTTGCAGATGAAGCGGGAGTGCCTCAGTCCCTGCGTTTCCCAAACCTCACAGGGACGTGCAGAGGCCACTGCTGACGACGTGAGATCTGCTCCTCCCTGTGGCCAGCATCAACTGTCGGCACCAGCCTCCTCCTCTTTGACGTGCTCTATGCATGCCGATGGTGTGGTCTGGACTTCTGCTTGCACTCCAGCCTCAGAGGTCAGGCTCTCACGCCCTTCAGAGGGGAGTGCCTCGGCACCACATTGTTACTTCAGGACACAGACTCAGTCTCAACGCCAGCCAAGGGGGCCAAGACTCTTCGCAAATGTGTCTCCCGGGAAAAGGTTTATCCACCAGAAGGCCCCATGTGTTTGTGAATCTTGACTTGGGAATCTCCGGTGGAAATCCATTTCAGTCATATCTGTTCCTATGGTTTAAACTCTGGCTAACATTTCTTTATATTGAGTGTGTGGACAAGCCGAAGGCCGCAGGGCTTGTAATACGGATCCGGCAACCATAAGATGTCTTGTGATTTTCGTGTAAGAGGTGGTGCGAGCCATCACGGTACTCAGATAGAGCAATTCTCCTGTCCTTTGAAAAACAGAATTTGCTTCCTTGCCACAGCCCTAGGTATCCTGATCAGATTAGAAGAATTCCAGTTTATGTCCAACCCAGATTTTTTTCTGATTTTTTTTTTTTGAGACAGAGTCTTGCTGTGTCACCCAGGCTGGAGTGTAGTGGTTCGATCTTAGCTTACTGCAACCTCCACCTCCCAGGTTCAAGCAATTCTCCTGCCTCAGCCTCCTGAGTAGCCGGGACTACAGGCACCCAGCACCATGCTTGGCTAACTTTTTTATTTTTAGTAGAGACAGGGTTTCATCATACTGGCCAGGTTGGCCTCGAACTCCTGACTTTGTGATCCACCCACCTTGGCCTCCCAAAGTGCTAGGATTACAGGCATGAGGCACTGTGCCTGACCCAGCCCAGATTCTGAAAATTGGTCCACAGTGATGATCTCCTGGTTTTCTAATTCGCAGATCTGCCTGCTTCTACCCAATGTGGTACGGGTGGCTGCGATCCACCAGCCCCATCAGAGGGAAGGCAGGGAAGGTGGATGCAGGCCTGGGCAGGTGCTCTGTAAGCTTGCTCTCTGTGTCCTGGATGAAGTGAGCATCTCTTTTCTAATCCAGGTAGACCCGGCATCTAGTAAGAAATGAGAGTGGATTCTTTGTAACGCAGGCTGAAAATCTCCCAGTCCTTTGCTTCCTACCTTGTTTCTATCCATAAACTTGATTTTTGTTTCCTGTGAAAATTCCTCATCAAACCACATTCTTCTCCCCTAATTCCTCCCTGCATTTAACACCGTTCACCTTTGCCTGTGTGCTGTAGGATAAACAACCTGCTGACCCAGTGAGAAGAACGTCGAACAGAATAATTAAAAAACCAACCAACTGACAAATCCAAACAAGCTTTTGTGGTGAGGACTTGATTAATTACACTTGTCCACACCCAAGCCTGGCAGAAGGGGGTGCCCTGGGAATGTCTGGAGAAGCCAAC
This sequence comes from Alouatta palliata, assembly GCA_004027835.1. NCBI lineage: Eukaryota > Metazoa > Chordata > Mammalia > Primates > Atelidae > Alouatta > Alouatta palliata. Next base: position 40,555 of record PVKV010013400.1, on the reverse strand, counting down.
CCTGTGCCTGAGGGATCAGGGGTCAGGGGTCATGGTTGACAGCACTTTCCTAAAGCTAGATTAGACCCAGCCTGAGAGTAACTCCAGCCTGAAAGAGAACTAATTGAGGAAGCTTCTTCCAAAGGTAGCGACGGCTATGTTCTGTCTGCAGGATACACTCCATCCAGGTGCAGGGCAGGGAGAGGGCCTGGGGTAACCAGTAGTTCTATGTATAGAGATGGAGCTTACAAGCAAGTGCTCAGCCAGGTGCAGCTGAAAAGGGGAGAAATCCTGGAAATACAGGATAGTCGAGTTCCTCCTGGGAACTTGGCAGTCATGATTTACACAATGTGCACCTAAGAATATGCTGATTTTACAAATACCTCAGCTAACCTGTGGTAGTGCTAATAGGTTAGGCTGCCTGTTGAAGCCATCAGAAAGAAGTCACTTATACTGTGTAGGCCAGGCACGCTGGCTCACACCTGTAATCCCAGCACTTTGGGAGGCCAAGGTGGGTGGATCACTTGAGGTCAGGAGTCTGAGACCGGCCTGACCAACATGGCGAAACCCCATCTCTACTAAAAATACAAAATTAGTCAAATGTGGTGACGCATGCCTGTAATCCCAGCTACTCGGGAGACTGATGCAGGAGAATCGCTTGAACCCGGTAGGCAGAGGCTGCAATAAGCCGAGATGGCACCATTGCACTCCAGCCTGGGTGACAAGAGTGAAACTCCATTTCAAAAAAAAAAAAGTCACTTACACTGTGTAATATGGGAGACACCAGATGCTTACTAAATGTCCTTTCTCTTAACAGGTCACAGTACCTCCAATGTCTGCATCTTTTATTTAAAGGAGCTAAAAGTCAAGGGATCCACAATTAAAACACAAATATGGGCTGGGTGTGGGGGCCCATGCCTATAATCCTAGCACTTTGGGAGTCCAAGACAAGAGAATCGCTTGAGCCCAGGAGTTTGAGGCCAGCCAAGGCCACATGGCAAGACCCTGTCTCTGCAAAACAAACAAACAAAAATACACAAATATGTTACACCAAAGGGCATCACAGAACCCCATAATCATCCATTAAAGATCACTGGAAATGCTGTTTATCTGAGGAGGCAGCCAGTCAGAGGAGGGGCCTCTTGAATAAAGGCCAGGAATCTCCCAGTTTTGAAAGAACGTTCTGGAACTCTCTGGAACCTTTTTTTTTTTTTGACAGAGTCTTGCTCTGTCAACCAGGCTGGAGTGCAATAGTGTGATCTCAACTCAGTGCCGCCTCTGGCTCATGAGACCAAGCGATTCTCCTGCTTTAGCCTCCCAAGTAGCTAGGATTACAGGCATGTGCCACCACACCCAGTTAATTTTTTTTTTTTGAGACGGAGTTTCGCTCTTGTTACCCAGGCTGGAGTGCAATGGCGCGATCTCGGCTCACCGCAACCTCCGCCTCCTGGGTTCAAGCAATTCTCCTACCTCAGCCTCCCGAGTAGCTGGGACTACAGGCACGTGCCACCATGCCCAGCTAATTTTTGTATTTTTATAAGAGAAGGGATTTTGCCATGTTGGCCAGGCTGGTCTTGAACTACTGACCTTGTGATCCACCCACCTCAGCCTCCCAGAGTGCTGGGATTACAGGTGTGAGCCACCATGTCCAGCCTGTTTTTATCATTATAGTATTTGTTTGCCATAAACAAAAACAACATTAAAAGTATATGAAGAATATAAAGCAAAACTGAAAAAGAGAAAAGTTTCGTTTTTTTGTTTTTTCCTCTGTGTCAAAATTGAGGGAGGTTCAGTTTGGTTTGGGTCAGAAAATGAGTGTTATTTAATCTGGATTAAAAAAATTTCCCAGTTCTGGCCAGGCACGGTGGCTCATGCCTGTAATCCCAGCACTCTGGGAGGCCAAGGTTGGCAAATCATGAGGTCAGGAGATCAAGACCATCCTGGCTAACATGGTGAAATCTCGTGTCTACTAAAAATACAAAAAATTAGTCGGGTGTGGTGGCACATGCCTGTAGTCCCAGCTACTTGGGAGGCTGAGGCAGGAGACTCACTTGAACCCGGGAGATGGACATGGCAGTGATCTAACATCGCACCATTGCACGCCAGCGTGCGCAACAGAGCAAGACTCCGTCTCAAAAAACAAAAAACAAAACAAACAAATAAAATCTCCTGGTTCTGTTCGTGAAACATGCTGAAATAAAATGTAAGGACTTGACATCACTCAGTGACATGTAATCAATTTCATAGTTTGCAGAATTATTGCTATCCACCCTCTCGGTAGTGGATGGTTTCATAGGCATTATTTTCACCTGTAGATCTCTATTCCTTTTTTTTTACGCCTTCTGAAAATAAGAACACAAAACACGACAGCGTGAAATGCGTGCAACTCGGGAAACAAAGACACAAGATCAGGTTGTCCATTCGTTATTGGGGGAAGAAAGGACTCCTATTACTAAGAACTACAATAGAAAGCAGCAAATGCTATTCCTGTGGGAGTCAAGTTAGATCATCACTAAGGATATTTAAAGCTACTGAGAGCAAAATGCCAGGTGGTGTCCTGACCGTTGCAGTCCCGGGGAGACGGCAGCGTGGCTGATAACATCACTCGGCTTCCAGCTCCACTCTCTAACATGGTGTTTCGTAAACCCCCTTCATGCAGCCAATGGCATAATTTAGGTTACACCCTTAGGTCAATGACTTTTAAAGTGCCATTTTCACCCTTGACCAGCCTTAACCAGTCAAGTTTTTAGAAAGAAAATGAAGACTATTTTTGTTTCATTTCAAGTCAAAGAGCCTGCATTTGTAATGTCAATGAAATCCAGAAGGGGCCAGGCACAGTGGCTCACACCTGTAATCCCAGCGCTTTGGGAGGCCGAGATGGGCAGATCACCTGAGGTCAGGAGTTCAAGACGAGCCTGGCCAACAATGGTGAAACGCTGCCTCTACTGAAATACAAAAATTAGCCGGGTGTGGGGACACGTGCCTGCAATCCCAGCTACTCGGGAGGCTGAGGCAGGAGAATCGCTTGAACCTGGAAGGTGGAGGTTAAAGTGAGCTGAGATCACGACACTGCACTCCAGTCTGGGTGTCAAAAAAAAAATACAAAAAGAAAAGAAAAAGAAATCCAGAAGGTTGGAGAGCTGGAGACTGAGGGGCGCAATGGGAAGAGCGTCTGTTTGGGAAGCAGTCACCGGCCAGGCCTTTGAGGAAGGAAAGGTATCACAGAGGAGTTGTGTCTATGAAGTCGGGAGGTGGGAGAAAGTGGCTTCGCTGAAATCAATGGGTGGAATTTGGGATGAGACATCACAGGAAATAATGAATGCTAGCCTTCGGAGTGTTCAGTATGAAAAAGAATGATTTAAACCAACCACTTCTCACCACGTCTGCTGCCACCTCCGTGGTCCATGCTGCCGGAATCTCTCACCTGCGTGGCTGCCATGGCTCTCTGATGGATCCATCTCCCAGTGTGCCCCCTTGCCTCTTTCAGACGAAGGTGCTGTAAAAATATGCAGGAAGAGCTGGGCGTGGTGGCTCACACCTGTAATCCCGGCACTTTGGGAGGTTGACGCCAGTGGGTCACTTGAGGTCAGGAGTTTGAGACCAGCCTGGCCTACATGGTGAAACCCCGTCTCTACAAAAAATACAAAAATTAGCCAGGTGTGGTGGCGGGCGCCTGTAGTACCAGCTACTTGGGAGGCTGAGGCAGGAGAATTGCTTAAACTCGGGAGGCAGAGGTTGCAGTGAGCCAAGATCGAGCCGCTGCACTCCAGCTTGGGCAACAGAGCAAGACTCTGTCTCAAAAACAAAACAAAACAAAAAGGCAGGAAGAACTTCAGATGCCAGTGCCTACTGGCTGAAGAACAGCTCTGCTTCCGACTGTCACTAACAGAACAGCCAGAGTGACCCTGTGACAGTGTTGGCCTGATTGTACCACTCCTATCACCAGAACCAGCACAGCTGCCTGTTTCACTTAGAAGCAAGTCAGTCTTGGCACGGCCCCTGCACACTCCCTCCCACAAGTGTGCGTCTCCCACTACGCCCCCTCCTCATCCTGTTCTCTTGATGTTTTCTCTCCCAAGTCATTTCCCTTGGGCCTGCGTACCTGCTGTTCCCACTTCCTCTGCAAGATACAGGAACTGTCCTCTAATTCCTTCACGTCGTTACAAAAATGTCACTTTGAGCAGAGTATGGGAGTCTGGTGGTGTACATCTGTAGTCTCAGCTAGTTGAGGGGGTGATGTGGGAGGATTGCTTAAGCCCAGGAGTTTGAGGCCAGCCTGGGCAACATAGGAAGACCTTGTCGCTTAAAAAAAAAAAAAGTCACCTTCACATGAGCCCTTTCAGGCCATCCCTAGTCAATGTCGAAACCCCTATAGTCAAAACCCTTCACCCCATCCCCTGATTTGTTTTCCTTCATAGTTCCTATGATTAAATCTGTTGGGTTTGCTGCTTACCCTCAATACAGCAGTGCCTGGCACATTGTGGGCACTTTATAGATGTTTGTCGAGTGAATAAATGATCAAATGAAGGTATGAATAATGGTGAGTAAAAGGAAGTATTCCCACAATTTACATCTTCATGATGTTGTGGAGATTAGACTAGGGAGAGGATTACAGGAGTAAAAATGAGCCAAAGTAATATATATATTTAACAGGTTAAACTGAACAGAAAGATTCTATCAACAGGTCAGGATAAACTTTATATTAGAAGAACCTAGCTGCCCCGGTGTGGTGGCTCACACCTGTAATCCCAACACTTTGGAAGGCTGAGACAGGTGGATCACAAGGTTAGGAGTTCAAGACCAGCCTGGCCAATATGGTGAAACTTCGTCTCTAATAATAATACAAAAATTGGCCAAGTGTGGTGGCATGTGCCTGTAGTCCCAGCTACTCAGGAGGCTGAGGCAGGAGAATCGCTTGAACCCAGGAGGCAGAGGTTGCAGTGAGCTGAGATAGCGCCACTGCACTCCAGCCCAGGCAACAGAGCAAGAAGAACCTAGCCATTTTTCAAAAGGAAATATCTCCTAAAGGAATTATAATATAATAAAGGTCTTAAAGGAATTATAATATAATAAAGGTCCTAAAGGAATTATAATATAATAAAGGTCCTAAAGGAATTATAATAAAGGAATAGCAGAAGAAGTGTATTTGTCCTGCTGAGAGCCCATGTTAAAATAGGCTTAAAATAACATAAAATCATTGGGGGAAACTGGGTCTTTGGAGCAGAGACAGATGCAGGCATCCAGCCATGCTCCTACCTGTCCAGGCCCCAGGAACAGAAGTTTCTGGAGAATAAAGCAGCTTGTGCTGAGAAGGACAGGACAGGCATGTATTTATCCAGCCAGCCATGGGCAAAATTGGGAAACCATCACAAAAGCCTTTATTCAGTGCTTTATGGTTTAAAGAGAGCTTCTTTGTATGCAATATATTTTTTTGATCCTCAGAGAAAGCCTATGAGGTTGGAAGATAAGAAAAACTGATTTTCAAGAAGAGATTTGACCCAGATTGCCAGCTATCATCATCAAGCAACCTGTGCCTCCAGCCCAGATCTGCCTGCAGCCTCTGAGCTTTGCCCAGGACCTCCCACTTGTCCTCTCCCTTCCCCGCAGGAGGGTTGCCCTCCCCTAAGCTTCCGGGCTTTGGGTCTTGGTTCCCTTCCCCTGCTAAGATAATACACAGTCACTATAGCTGCTATTTATCCAGCACTTTCTCTCACTTCCAGGTACTTCATTCAACCCAGGACTCCAGTTAATCCTCCCGACAACTTTCTGTAGCTCACAGCTACTGTTATCACCATGTGACACTGAGGTTCAGAGAGGTTACATAACCTGTGCAGAGTCACTCAGCGAGAGGTTAGTGACAGAACTGAGAGACCCTACGGGACTCGCTCCACCTGGGCAGCACCAGACCTCTTCTCTCCCATTGAAACAGGGCTGTTTCCTTTGTTGTAGCTATAAATAGTTACTGAGTACCTTTAATCGTTCTAGTCATCACAGATACAGCGGAGAATAAAATAGACCATCTCCCTGCTTGCATAGAGCTTACATTTTAATGCGGGGGTCGGGGGGAGGGCAAACTAAACAAACGTATATACAGAAAGAGGCCTGGTGTGGTGGCTCATGCTTGTAATTGCAGCACTTTGGGAGGATGAGGCAGGCAAACACTTGAGGCCAGGAGTTCGAGACCAGCCGCCAACAAGGTGAAACCCTGTCTCTATAAAAACACAAAAATTTGCCAGGCATGGTGGTGGGCACCTGTAATCCTAGCTACTGGGGAGGCTGAGGTAGGAGAATCACTTGAACCCAGGAGGCGGAGGTTGTAGTGAGCCAAGATCGTACCATGCACTCCAGCTCAGACGACAGAGTGAGACTCTGTCTCCAGAAAAAAAAAAAAAAAAGCCTTTTTCCCTCTTTCTTCCCTCTCCTCCTTTTCCTATCTCTGTGTGTCTGCTCTTTCTGAACCTTTCAATGATTCACACTCTTCTTCTTGCACAGGGCTCATGATGGCCACACTCCTATAAAAAAGTCTGAGCCCTGAAATTAGCGTGACTTGTCAAGTTGCTCATCATAGCAAATTAGCTCAGGCTTTCTGGGTGGAGGAAACTGATTGGCACAGGTGCACCAGGTGTCCACTTTGGCTTAGTCACCTGTGATTAGAGAGGAAAAGGAGAGCATGTGGAGCCTTCCCTCCCAGGACTATGGAAGTTGCTTTAATTGAAGACAGTGGTCCCTTCCAGTAGGAAAGAAAGTGGGAAGACATACATACGCAGGTGGCTTCGACTACTTTATTTACTTGTTTGAGACAAGGTCTTGCTCTGTCACCCAGGCTAGAGTACAGTGGTGTAATCATACATCACTGCAGCCTTGACCCACTCAAGTGATCCTCCCACCTCAGTCTCCCAAAGTGCTGGGATTACAGACCTGAGCCATCATGCCCGGCCTTGTTATTTCTTAAGCTTTATGGTGGGTTTCCTGGAGTTTCTTATATTACTTTTTATGACATTTTGAATGTCTGAAATCTTTTTTATAATTTCAAAATAAAAAGAAAGGGCTTTTCTATCTCGGCTCACTGCAGCCTCTGCCTCCTGGGTTCAAGCGATTCTCCTGCCTCAGCCTCCCTAGTAGCAGGCACTGCCGAAGCCCACCACCAAGCCCGGCTAATTTTTGAATGTTTTCTTAGTAGAGATGGGGTTTCACCATGTTGGCCCCACTGGTCTCGACTTCCTGACCTCAGGTGATCCGCCCACCTTGGTCTCCCAAAGTGCTGGGATTACAGGCATGAGCCACAGCGCCCAGCCTGAAGGGGTCTTCTTTAAATTGAAAAGAAGAAAACTTCCATAAAATTGCATGTATATGCACACATACATATCCACCAATGATCAGCAATTAATACAATGATGAGGTAATTCTGTTAATTGTTTGGTTCTCAAAGTCTTGTTCTAGTTTACTGACAGTTTTATTCAGAAAGTGGTGACTCATTCATCCATTCAACAAATACGTATTAATGTCCATCATAGGGAAGCCCTGGGTTTACAAAAAAGCAGAAGACCAGGCAGATCAACACACAGCTAGTGAACGCTTAGTAAACAAAATTTTCTTTTAAATTCTGAAATGAGCCTCTATGTAAAAGTTTCTCACAGTTTCTATCTGGGAACATTCTCAACTATTTGGGAGCAAATTGCCTTTGCATTGGAAAGAAGCACTTGGGTCACCTTCTTCGTCGTGAGAGGGTAAGAGGCACCCCTGACTTGAGGACAAGAAATGAAAAAGGCATTTGTGTGTGTGGCTTGACAGAAGCTTCTTTTCCTAATTCCTCCTGGTAATCAGAGCCTTAGGGAGGAGGTGGGCACACTTGGACAGAGGCCAAGGAACTTACTGGGAAGAAATGAAAGCAGACCTTTATGGTAGTTGAGGTGTTTTAGAATCTTTAAATTGAGACAGAGCCAGGGACGGTGGCTCACACCAGGCACAGTGGCTGACACACTGTCCCCTGTTCTTGGGTCATCTTTGGGCCAGAGCTCTTCCCCTGGGACTTCCGGTTCTACTTAGGTAGGAAAACTGGCCTGGTTAGCAGTGGTTTCCGAAGAGGATTTGCCATGTCTGGGTGAGAGGGTCAAGCAGGGCTTAGCCCCAGAGCGGATGAAGGTCATCTCCCTGGCCCCCACCTCCCACACCCACCTGGACTGGCCAGGTCTCCAAGCTTCATCCCCTCATCCCGCTCCCCAGTTTGCAGGATTCCCCCTTGTAGCATTCGGTGGTCCCGTTCTGCTCAGAGCCACTAAGACCCCTTTCCTTTTTTTTTTTTTTTTTTTTTGAGACAGAGTCTCACTCTGCTAGGCTGGAGTACATTAGCACGGTCTTGGCTCATGGCAAACTCTGCCTCCCAGGTGCAAGCGATTCTCCTGCCTCGGCCTCCCGAGTAGCTGGGACTACAGGCGCGCACCACCACACCCGGCTAATTTTTGTATTTGTAGTGGAGACGGGGTTTCACCATGTTGGCCAGGATGGTCTTCATCTCCTGACTTCATGATCGGCCCACCTTGGCCTCCCAAAGTGCTGGGATTACAGGTGTGAGCCACCGCGCCCGGCCACTAAGACTCCTTTCTACCAGTCCTGTCCCTTCCACTTCAGAGTGTAGGTAAGTTTCAGGTAAACTGACACCCAAGTCTGCTGTGGGATCCAGCCAAAGCTACCACCCCTGGGAGCTTTTGCAGACAGCACATACCTGCTTGACTCCCGACTCCCTTACCGTCTCCCCGGGTCTCCTCATCTGCAACCCGCTGGCTGACACCTGCTCGCTCCTCGAAGAATCTGCTGCAAGAGGGTGACCAGAGACCCTTTCCCTCCTCAGGAGCTTCCCTCAGGACCCTTGGTGTTCTCTCTGCCAGCAGGTCTCTGGAAGCCATCCAATTTTATTTTTATTTATTTATTTTACTTTTTAAATTTATAGACAGAGTCTTGCTCTGTCTCCGAGGCTGGACTGCAGTGGTACAATTACGGCTCACGGCAGCCTTGACCTCCTGGGCTCAAGAGACCCTCTCTGCTTTCACCTCTCACATAGCTAAGGCTACAAGCATGTGTCCCCATGTCCAGCTAATTGTTTTATTTTTATGTTTTGTAGAGATGTGGGGAACGGTTGACTATGTTGCCCAGTGTGATCTCAAAACTCCTGTGCTCAAGAGATCGTCGTGCCTCAGCCTCCCAAAGTGCTGAGATAAGAGGCACGAGCCACTGTGCCTGGCCAGGGCCAGTTTTTAACAACATGGGGAGCAATAACAGTTAAAAAACACAACAACAGCAACAAAACCAGTACACTTGTAAACAGATCGGAGGCTATCTTACTCTTGTCAAAGTATTTGAGATCAGTATTGGCTCCTTCAAGCTGAGTAAATCCCTGAAGTCTGGGGGCAGTTTGATAGAAGGGGAAAAACTCAAGAGAGGTAAACGAGCTTCCTGGAAACGTGGCAAGTGGAAACGGAGGCCAGTTCTGACTTGAAGAAGAAGGCAGTGCGAATTAGTTTCACTTCATCTGGTGAAGCAGGATACACCAGTTATACCCAGGAAGAGGAAGATACTTCAACTTGTGACAAGTGCCGTGGCTGTGAAACCCAGGTTAAAATGAAAGAGAGGAGTAGAGAGGTCTGTTTGGATTTGGAAAAGAGGAGTCAGGGAAGCCTCTCCAAAAATGTGGTATTTTAACAGAGCCTGAGGAACGAGTTGTGTGGGGGTGAGGGAGGGGTCTTTGCAAAGAAAACAGCATGTGCCAAGGTCCTGAGGCAGGAGGCCATGTGATGAACACAAAGTAAGATCAGGTTGGTCCTCAGTGAGGTAAGTGAGGGGAAATAGCTCCCTCATGACCTTGGAAAGGATAGCAGGGGGCAGGTTGTGCAGGGCTTTATAAGCAATGTTGATTTTATTTTTATTTATTTATTTTGACCTGGAGTCTCATTCTGTCACCTGGGCTAGAGTGCAGCGACATGATCTCAGCTCACTGCAGCCTCCACTCCTGGGCTTAAGCGATTCTCCTGCCTCAGCCTCCCGAGTAGCTGGTATTACAGGCGTGTGCCACCATGTTTTTGTATTTTTAGTAGAGATGGGGTTTCACCGTGTTGCCCAGGCTGGTCTGAGACTCCTGACCTCAAGTGATCTGCCTGCCTTGGCCTTTCAAGTGCTGGGATTACATGTGTGAGCCACCACGACCAGCCCCAGATGTCGATTTTCAACATAAATATTGCTCGGGCTGTTGTGAGGACAGTGGACTGGAGCCAGGAAAGTGGCTTGAGCCTGGGAGGTTGAGGCTGCAGTAAGCCATGACAGCACCACTGCAGTCCAGCCTCGGCGACAGAGTCAGACCTCATCTCGAAACAAATAATAATGACAGAAGAAAATCAATCAATCGGTCATCAGTATTTTCACTTTTGGGCTAAAATAAGAAAAAATATATTTTTAATACTCCAGAAAATTCCCTCTTGTCCTTTTGCAGAAAATCTCAACTCCCCCACAACCCAGGCAGCAAATACATTATAGATTAGCGTTTTTTTTGTTTTTTGGTTTTTTTTTTTGAGACAAGAGTCTTACTCTGTCACCCAGGCTGGAGTGCACTGACTCCATCTCAGCTCACTGCAACCTCCGCCTCCCAGGTTCAAGTGATTCTCCTGCCTTAGCCTCCTGAGTAGCTGTGATTACAGGTGCCCACCACCAAGCCTGGCTAATTGTTTATATGTTTAGTAGAGACAGGGTTTCACCATGTTGGTCAGGCTGGTCTCGAACTCCTGACATTCTGATCCACCCACTTCAGCCTCCCAATGTGCTGGGATTACAGGCATAAGTCCCCGTACTCGGCCTAGTTTGGCTTTTTCTAGAATTTCTTGTAAATGTAATCCTATAGCATGCACTCATTTATGCCTTGCTGCTTTTTTTTTTTGAGACGAAGTCTCACTCTGTTGCCCAGGCTGGATGCAGTGGCAGGATCTCAGCTTACCACAATCTCTGCCTCCTGGGTTCAAGCAATTCTCTTGCCTCAGCTTCCCAAGTAGCTGGGATTACAAGCGCATGCCACCATGCCCGGCTAATATTTTTGTACTTTTAGTAGAGATGGGGTTTTACTATGTTGGTCAGGCTGGTCTCAAACTCCTGACCTTGTGATACGCCTGCCTCAGCCTCCCAGAATGCTGTGATTACAGGTGTGAGCCCCTGCACCCAGGTTCTTGCTGCTTTTTTGCTTTTAAGACGGTTCTGTGTGGTTTTTGCATCAGTGTTTTACATTGTGTTGCTAGGTAGCATTCCACTGTCTGTACTACAATTTGTGCATCTGTTTACCAGTCGGGGGATATGTGAGTTGTTTCCACTTGTTGGCTATTATACATGGAGCTGCTAGGACTATTCGTAAAAGTCTCTGTGCATGTGTGTTTTTATTGTTCTTGAGTAAATGCCTCGGAGTGGAATTGCTGGATCATATTGTAAGTGTTTTTTTTTTTTTTAAACGGATTCTTGTTCTGTTGCCCAGGCTGGAGTGCAGTAGTGCAACCTCGGCTCACTGCAACCTCCACCTCCCAGGCTCAAGAGATTCTCCTGCCTCAGCCTCCCAAGTAGCTAGGACTACAGGTGCAGACACCATGCCCGGCTAATTTTTGTATTTTTAGTAGAGATGGGGTTTCGCCATGTTGGCCGGGCTGGTCTCAAACTCCTGACCTCAAGTAATCTGTCTGCCTTGGCCTCCCTGGGATTACAGGGGTGAGCCACTGTGCCCAGCCCATATTCTTAACTTTGTCAGAAACAGCTGAGTTGTTTTCCAAATTGCTTGTCTCATATTTTACATTCCCATGAGCCATTTATGAGAGTTTTCGTTGCTTCACATCCTGACCAACATTTGGTTTGGTCCGTTTTGTTTTTTAGTTTTAGCCATTCCAGTGGGTATGTACAGTTTTCATTGTGCTTTCATATACTTTTCTCTGATGACAAATTATACTTGAGCATCATTCCATGGACTTATTGGCCATTTCTATTTTTTCTTTTGTAAAATGTCAGTTGAAATCTTTTGCACGTGTTTAAATTAGGTGGGGCCAGACTCAGTGGCTCACACCTTTAATCCCAACACTTTGTGAGGCTGAGGTGGGAGGATTGCTTGAGGCTGGGAGTTCGAGGCTATAGTGAGCTATGATTGTGCCACTGCACTCCAGCCTGGGCAATACAGCAAGACCCTTTCTCAAAAAAACAAAAGCAAATAAAAGGGCTTTTTTTTTCCTTCTCATTATTGAGTTATAAGAGTCCTTTATATACTCTGGAAACATGGTCTTTGTCAGATATATGTGTTGCAAATATATTAATATTTTTTCCTCCCCAGTGGATTGCCATTTTATTTTCAATGGCCTTGAAGGCACAGAAGATCTTAATTGTGATAAAGTACAACTTATCAATTCCATTCTTTTGTAGGTTGATATTTTTGTTCTATCTAAATAATCTTTGCCTACTCCAAGTAAGAAGAGATTTTCTGTGCACCTGTAGTCCCAGTAACTTGGGAGGCTGAAGCAGGAGGATCATTTGAACCCAAGAGTTTGAGGCTACAATGAGTATGATCTTTGTACTCCAGCCTGGGTGACGCTGCCTCTAAAAAAAGAGAGAGAAATTTTTTTTCCTAGAAATTTGATAGTTTAAGCATATACATAGGTCCATGATCAAGTTAATTTAGCGTATGGTATAAGAAAAGGGTTGAGATTGTTTTTTTTTAAATTTTTTTAATTCAAATTTTATTTTTTGTTTAAAAAAATAATATAGAAATGGGATCTTGCTATGTTGGCCAGACTGATCTTGAACTCCTGGGCTCGAGTGATCCTCCCACCCTGGCTTCCTAAAGTGCTGGGATTACAGGCGTGAGCCACCACATCTGACCTTTTTTTTTGTTTTTTAGACCTTTTAAAAGAGCAGTTTTAGATTCACAGCAAAACTAAGAGGAGGGTACAAAGATACCTCATATGCCCTCTGCCCTCAGACATGCATTCCTTCCTGATTATCAGCATCAACTGGAGTGGTACATTTGTCACACGTGATCAACCTACATTGACACAAAGTCCGTAGATTGCATTAGGGCTCATTCTTGGTGTTGCCCACGTCTGGGTTTGGACAAGTGTATAATGACATAGATCCACCATTATAGCATAGCACAGAATAGTTGCATTAGCCTAAAAATCCTCCGTGGTCTGCCTGTTCATCTGTCCCTTCCTTCCGCCTCCTGAAAACCACTGATCTATTTACTGTCTCAAGAGTTTGGCTTTTCCAGAATGTCATATAGTTGAAATCACATAGGATGTGGCCTTTTCAAATTGCCTTCTTTCACTTCATACATATTTAAGTTTCCTCCATGTCTTTTCATAACCTGATAGCTTCTTTCTTTCTTTCTTTCTTTCTTTCTTCTCTTTTCTTTTCTTTTTTTTTTTTAAAGACAGGGTTTCATCATGTTGGCCAGGCTGGTCTCGAACCCCTGACCTCAGGTGATCCACCCGCCTCGGCCTCCCAAAGTGCTGGGATTACGGGCGTGAGCCACCATGCCCAGCCTTCTTTTATTTTCTTTTTTTGACAGGGTCTCGCTCTGTCGCCCAGGCTGGATTGCCGTGGTGTGATCTCAGCTCACTGCAACCTCCACCTCCTAGGTTCAAGTGATTCTCCTGCCTCAGCCTCCCAGGTAGCTGGGACTAGAGGTGTGTGCCACCATGCGCGGGTAATTTTTGTATTTTTAATAGAGACAGGATTTCACCATGTTGGCCAGACTGGTCTCTAACTCCTGATCTCAAGTGATCTTCCTGCCTCGGTCTCCCAAAGTGTTGGAATCACAGGCATGAGCCACTGCGCCGGACCAGATAGCTCCTTTCTTGTTAGCACTGAATAATATTCCACTCTCTGGATATACCACAGTCTATTTATCCATTTACCCACCGGGGACGTCTTTACTGCCTCCATGTTTTGACAACTAAAAATAAAGCTGTTATAAACATTTGTGTGTAGGCTTTTGTGTGGACATAAGTTTTCAGCTCCTTTGGGTAAATACCAAGGGCTGTGACTGCTGCATCATGTGGTAAGAGAATGCTTAGTTTTATAAGAAACTGCCAAACTGCCTTTCAATCTGGCTGTACCATTTTGCATTCCCACCAGCAATGAATGAGAGGTCCTATTACTCCACATCCCCACCAGCATTTGGTGTCGTCCATGTTCTGAACTTTGGTCGTTCTAATAGGTGTGCAGTGGTATCTCATTACTGTTTTAATTTGCATTCCCCTGGTGACGTGTGATGTGCAGCATGTTTTCAAATGCTTCTTTGCCATCTGTGTATCTTCTTTGGTGAGGCATCTGTTCAGGTCTTTTGCCCGTTTTAAAATCGGGCTGTTTGTTTTCTTATTGCTGAGTTTTAGGCATTCTTTGTATATTTTGAATAACAGTCCTTCATCAGATAAGTCTTTTGCAAATATTTCCTCCTGATGTGTGGCTTGCCTTTTCTTTCTCTTGGCATGTCTTTTTCAGAGCAGAAAATTTTAGTAAAGTCCAGCTTATCAATTCTTATTTTCAGGGATCATGTCTTTGGTGTTGTGTCTAAAAAGTCATCATAAAACCCTCAGCCGTCCAGATTTTCTCTTACGTTACTGTCCAGGTGTTGCCTAGTTTTGCATTTTACATTCAGGTCTATGACTCTTTTTGAGTGAACTTTTGTGAAAAGTGTAAAGTCTGTGTCTAGAATCATTTTATTTTTTTGGATGTGGATGTCTAATTATTCCAGCAGCATTTGTTGAAAAGACTATCTGTGTTCCATTGTATCACCTTTACTCCTTTGCTTTTTTTTTTTTTTTTTTTTTTTTTTTTTTTTGAGATGGAGTTTCTCTCTTGTTACCCAGGCTGGAGTGCAATGGTGTGATCTTGGCTCATCGCAACCTCTGCCTCCTGGGTTCAAGCAATTCTCCTGCCTCAGCCTCCCGAGTAGCTGGGACTACAGGTGTGTGCCACCATGCCCAGCTAATTTTTTTTGTATTTTTAGTAGAGATGGGGTTTCACCATGTTGACCAGTATGGTCTCGATCTCTTGACCTCGTGATCCACTCACCTCGGCCTCCCAAAGTGCTGGGATTATAGGTGTGAGCCATCGCGCCCAGCCCACCTTTACTCCTTTTCAAAGATCAATTGACTGTATTTATGTGGGTCTACTTCTGGGCTTTCTATTTTGTTCCATTGTAAAGAACTGACATCATGACAATATTGAGTCCTCCTGTTGGTAAATCTGGAATCTCTCTCCATTTATTTAGTTTCCCTTTGGTGTCTTTCATGAGAGTTTTATAGTTTTCCTCACATAAGACTTGTACATGTTTTCTTAGATTTCTACCAAAGTATTTTACTTTTGGGGGTGCTAATGTAAATGGTACTATGTAATATGTTTTAATTTCAAATTAAAAAAAAAAAAGTCCAGGTGCGGTGACACGTGCCTGTAATCCCCACACTTTGGGAGGCCTAGGTAGGTGGATCACCTGAGGTCAGGTGTTTAAGACCAGACTGATCAATATGACAAAACTCTGTCTCTACTAAAAATACAAAAATTAGCTGGCCATAGTGGCGGGTACCTGTAATCCCAGCTACTTGGGCGGATGAGGCAGGAGAATCGCTTAAACCCAGGAGGAAAAAGTTGCAGTGAGCCGAGATCACTCCATTGCACTCCAGCCTGGGTGACAAGAGCAAAACTCTGCCTCAAACAACAACACCCACAAATTTTATTTGTTCATTGGTGGTATATAGAAAAACAATGGACTTTTGTATATTAACATTGTATTCTGCAACCTTTGTAAAATTACTTATTAGTTTCAGTTATTTGTCTATGCTATTGGATTTTCTACATGGATAATTACGTCATCTGAGCCGGGCACAATGGCTAATGCCTGTAATCCCAGCACTTTGGGAGGCTGAGGTGGGCAGATCGTCAGGAATTCAAGACCAGCCTGGCCAATATAGTGAAACCTCATCTGTACTAAAAAATATAAAAAATTTTCCAGGGTATGGTGGCATATGCCTGTAGTCCCAGCTATTCAGGAGGCTGAGGCACGAGAATCACTGGAACCCAGGAGGTTGCAGTGAGCCAAGATTGCG
This sequence comes from Alouatta palliata, assembly GCA_004027835.1. Taxonomy (NCBI): domain Eukaryota; kingdom Metazoa; phylum Chordata; class Mammalia; order Primates; family Atelidae; genus Alouatta; species Alouatta palliata. Next base: position 24,464 of record PVKV010013400.1, on the reverse strand, counting down.
CCACTGCACTCCAGCCTGGGTAATAGAGCAAGACTCTATCTCAAAAAAAAAAAAAAAAAAAAAAAAAAAAATTGTGTCGTCTGTGAACAAAGACAGTTTTGTTTCTTTCTTTTCAATCAGTATACTTTTTATTACCTAGTCTTGTCTTTTTGCCTTAGCTCAGACTTCCATCAGAGTACTGAAAAAGGAGTAGTGAAGGGAGACTTCCATTTCCTGATCCTAGCAGGAGAGCTTCTAGTTTTATACCTTTAAGTATGAAGTTAGCTGTAAGATTTTTGTAGATGTTCTTTATCAAGTTGATAAAGAACTGAGAGTTTTAAATCATTAATTTCTCTTAGATTTTGTCAAGTGCTTTTTCTGCATCTATTGATCTGATTATGTAATTCCTCTTATTCTTTCTTTCTTTTTTTTTTTTTTTTTTGAGACAGACTCACCCTGTCACCTAGGCTCCCAGTGCAGTGGTGTGATCTTGGCTCACTGCAGCCTCCACCTCCTGGGTTCAAGCAGTTCTCCTGCTTCAGACTCCCATGTAGTTGGGACTACAGGCGCCCACCACCATATCCGGCTAATTTTTGTATTTTTAGTAGAGATGGGGTTTCACCATATTGGCCAGGCTGGTCTTGAACTCCTGACCTTGTGATCCGCCTGCCTTGGCCTCCCAAAGTGCTGGGATTACAGGTGTGAGCCACGGTGCCTGGCCATAAATGAGCTTTCTATGTAACACATACTGGTACTGGACACACTCATTCGCCCAGCCCTTGTTCTGATACTCCATAATACAGCGGATCAGCTGGTCATTCTCCTCAAGGAGCCGCTGGATAGTCTCTTCATTGACTTCCTCCTTGCCCCTCAGGCAGTCCAGTACAAAGGCCACCGACATCGAGGGACCTCTGGAACCACAGACCAACAAGTGTCTCATTGTTGAGGATTTTTGCATCTATGTTCATGAGAGATATTGGTCTGTCGTTTTCTAATAAAAAAAGAAACGTTTTTGTCTAGTTTTGGCATTAAGGTATACTGGCCTCATAGAATCAATTAGGAAGTATTCCCTTTGCTTCTACCTTCTGAAGGAGATTATAGAAAATAGGTGTAATTTTGTCTTTAAATGTTTTGTTGAGGCCGGGTGCAGTGGCTCACGGCTGTAATTTCAGCACTTTGGGAGATCAATGCAGGCAGACCTCGAGATCAGGAGTTTGAGACCAGCCTGGCCAGCATGGTGAAACCCTGACTCTACTAAAATACAAAAATTATCTGGGCATGGTGGCATGGGCCTGTAGTCCGAGCTGCTCTGGAGGCTGAGGCAGGAGAATCGCTTGAATGTGGGAGGCAAAGGTTGCAGTGAGCTGAGATTGCACCATTATGATCCAGCCTGGGCGACAGAGAGAGACTCCGTCTCAAAAAAAAAAAAAAAAAAATGTTTTGTTGAATTCACCTCTAAATCCATCTGAGCCAGGTGCTTTCTATTTGGGAAGTTACCAATTACTGATTCAATTTTAAAAATAAATATAGACCTATTTAGATTATTTATTTCTTCTTGTATAAGTTTTGACAGATTGTGTCTTTCAAGGAATTGGTCCATTTCATGTAGGTTATCAAATTTATAGGTATAGAGTTGTTCATAGCATTTCATTTTTATCCTTTAAATGTCCATGAAGTATGAAATGTGTCATTTCTGACATTAATAATGTGTGTTCCTTCTCTTTTTTTCTTAACTTGGTTAGAAGCTTATCAATTTTATTGAATTTCTCTCTCTTTTTTTTTCTTTTTGAGATGGAGTCTCATCCTGTCTCCCAGGCTGGAATGCAGGGACGCGATCTCGGCTCACTGCAACCTCTGCCTCCCAGGTTCAAGTGATTCTCCTGCCTCAACCTCCCGAGTAGCTGGGACTACAGGCACCCACCACCATGCCCAGCTAATTTTTGTATTTTTAGTAGAGACAGGGTTTTACCATGTTGGCCAGGGTAGTCTCAAACTCCTGGCCTCAAGTAATCTGCCTGCCTTGGCCTCCCAAAGAGCTGGGATTATAGGCATAAACTACCATGCCTGGCCTTATTTAACTTTTCAAAGCATTAGCTTTTGGTTTTATTGATTTTTTCTATTGATTTCTTGTTTTTCATTTCCTTGATTTCTGCTATAATTATTTGTTTTTTCTTCTGCTTGCTTTGGATTTAATTTTGCTCTTTAATTCTCTTTCTAGTTTCCTAAGGTATAAGCTTACATTAGTGATTATAGAGCTTTCTCCTTTTCTAATACATGCATTCAATGCTATTTATTTCTCTTTAAGTATGGCTTTTACTGCATCTCACACATTTTGATGTTGTATTTTCATTTTCATTTAGTTCAGAATATTTAAAATTTTCTCTTCAAGAATTATTCTCTGACCCATTTGTTACTTATAAATGTGTTAATTTTCAAGTATATCGGGATTTTTCCAGCTATCTTTCTGTTACTAATTTTTAGTTTAATTTAATTGTGGTTGGAAAGCAGGCATTGCATGACTTCTGTTTGTAAAATTTTGTTAACATACTCTTTTATGGCCCAGAATCTGTCTATTCTTGGTGAGTGTTTTATGTGAACTTCAGAAAAATGTGCAATCTGCTGTTGCTGGATGAAGTAGTCAATAGTCATCCCTGTGTCCAGTGAATTGATGGTGTTGTTGAATTCAGCTATGTTCTTACTGATTTTCTGCTTGCTGAACCTGTCTATTTCTGATAAATTGGTGTTAAGGTCTCCAACTAGAATAATGGATTAATCACTTATCCTTGTAGTTCTGTTAGTTTTACCTCATGTGGTTAGACACTTTGTTGTCAGGTGCAAATATGTTAAAGATTGTTATGTCTTCTTGGAGAATTGTTCCCTTTATCCTCATGTAGTGCCCTTCTTTATCCCTGAAAACTTTCCTTGCTGTGATTCTGCTTTGTCTGAAACCAATATAGCGACTCCTGTTTTCTTCTGATTGGTGTTATGGTATATCTTTTTCCATCCATTTACTTTTTTATTTTTATTTTTTTTAGATGGAGTTTCACTCTTGCTCAGGTTGGAGTGCAGTGGCACAGTATCAGCTCACTGCAACCTCCACCTCCCAGTTCAAGTGATTCTCATGCTTCAGCTTCCTTAGTAGCTGAGATTACAAGTGTGAGCCACCATGCCTAGTAGAGAAGAGGTTTCACCAGGTTGGCCAGGCTAGTCTCGAACTCCTCACCTCAGCTGATCCACCCGACTCAGCCTCCGAAAGTGCTGGGATTACAGGCATAAGCCACTATGCCTGGCCCATCTTTGAATTTTATGTAATTTAAATATGGTATGCCAAGGTATTTTTTGTTTTGTTTTGGTATTTATCCGGCTTGCCATTCTCTGTGCTTCCTGGATTTGTGGTTTGGTATCTGGCATTAATTTGGGGGAAATTCTCAGTCATTGTTGTTTCAAATATTTCTTCTGTTCCTAGCTCTATTTCTTCTCCTTCTGGTATTATCATTGTGTACATGTTATACCTGTTATACCTGTTGTAGTTTTCTCACAGTTCTTGAATATTCTGTGTTTTTTTTCTCAGTCTCTTTTTGTTTTCAGTTTCAGAGATTTCTAATGGGATGTTTTCAAGCTCAGAGATTCTTTTGTCAGGTGTTTCCAGCCTACTAATAAGACCATCAAATTTATTCCTAATTTCTGTTACGAGTAGCTGTGATTAAAAGCGTGCTTTTGATCTGTAGTTTTTCTTTTTGCTTATTTTTCTTATACTTTCCATCTCTCTGCTTACATTGTTCATCCGTTCTTGTACGCTGTCTACTTTACCCATTAGATCCCTTAGCATATGAATCCTAGTTGTTGGAAATTCCTGATCTGGTAATTCCAACATCTCTGCCTCATCTAGCTCTGATGCTTATTCTGTCTCTTCAAACTGTGTTTTTCCTTTTGGTATGGGTTGTAATTCTTTTCTTGATCGCCAGGCATGTTGTACTGAGTAAAAGGACCAGTGGTAAACAGGCCTTTAGTTTTGTGGTGGTAAGGTGTGGAGAGACGAGAAACATTCTGTAGACCTACGGTTAGGTTTCAGTCCTTTGGTGAGCCTGTGATCCTCGACTGTGAACTTCACCAGTGCTTTAGTTCCCTCCCTCCTTAGATGGGACAGGATGATTGGAGGAGGCTGGAGTTGGGCATTTCCTTTCCCAAGGTCAGTTAGGCTCTGATAGAGCCCAAGAAGGTTACAGTCTGCTAAAATGGTTTCCCGGGAGGCAGGCGATGTTAAGAACAGAATGGTGGCTGGACATAGTGGTTCTTGCCTGCAATGCCAGCACTTTGGGAGGCCGAAGTGGGTGGATTACTTGTGGTCAGGAGTTCGAGACCAGCCTGGCCAACCTGGTGAAACCCCATCTCTAAAAAAATTAGCCGAATGTGGTGGCTCACGGTTGTAATCCCAGCTACTTGGAAGGCTGAGGCAGGAGAATCACTTGAACTCGGGAGGTGGAGGTTGCAGTGAGCCCATACCGTGCCACTGCACTCCAACCTGAGCAATAGAATGAAACTCCATCTAAAAAAAAAAAAAAAGATAAAAAAGTAAATGCATGGAAAAAGATATACATAACACCAATCAGAGGAAAATGGGAGTCACTATATTGGTTTCAGACAAAGCAGAATCACAGCAAGGAAAGTTTTCAAGGATAAAGAAGGGCACTACATAAGGATGAAGTTTTGCTCTTGTTGCCCAGGCTGGAGTGCAATGGGGCTATCTCAGCTCAGTGCAACCTCTGCCTCCCAGGTTCAAGTGATTCTCATGCCTCAGCCTCCCAAGTAGCTGGGATTACAGGCACATGCCACCACACCCAGTTAATTTTGTATTTTTAGTAGAGACAGGGTTCCACCATGTTGCCCAGGCTTGTCTCGAATTCCTGACCTCAGGTGATCTACCTGCCTTGGCCTCCCAAAGTGCTGGGATTACAGGAGTGAACCACCACACCCGGCCTTGCTGTTTTCAGTGTACACATTTTGTACATCTTTCATCAGATTTATTTTCAAGTATTAAATATTTTTCTAAATCATCAAATGTTTCTTTTTTTTTGAGATGGAGTTTCACTCTGTAGCCCAAGATGGAGTGCAGTGGTGAGGTCTCTGCTCACTGCAACCTCTGCCTCCCGGGCTTAAGTGATTCTCATGCCTTAGCCTCCTGAGTAGCTGAGACTACAGGTGCGCAGCACCATGCCTTGCTAATTTTTTGTATTTTAGTAGAGATAGGGTTTCACCGTGTTACCAAGGGTGGTCTCGAACTCTGAGCTCAGGCAATCTGGCCACCTCGGACTCCCAAAGTACTGAGATTACAGGGATGAGCTACTGCTCATGACCCATTATAAATGTTTTAATTTCCATTTAAATAGAAATGCAATTGATTTTCACATATTAATCAAATATGCAAAATCATATTAAACACATCCTGCAATCTTCAGTACTGCATTTATGCTAAAGTAGGGAGCACGCCACACCCTGCTTCACTATACATACTTTATTATATGCACTGTCCTACTCTTTCCCATCAAGCTTTTAAAACCATTAATTGCATTGCCAATATCTTGAGCACAATGTGCTATAGTATGGATATGACTTGTCCCCAAAGAAATTCATGTTAAAATGTAACTGCCATAGCCCCAGTTCCTCAAGATGCTGACACAGGAGGATTGCTTGAGCCCAGGAGTTTGGATCCAGCCTGGACAACATAGTGAGACCTTGTTTGAAAAAACAAAAACTTAATTGCTCATGTAACAACACTGAGAGGTGGAACCTTTAAGAGGCGGAACCTAATGGGAGGCATTTGGTTCGTGGGAGTGCTGCTTCTTCGAGTGGCTTGCTGCTGTTCTCATGGTAGTGAGTTCTCACTCTCATGAAACTTGGTCAGTTCTCGCAGGAGTGAGTTTGTTCCCACGAAGGCATGTTGTTATAAAGTGAAGGCGCCCTTTGTGTTCAGCTCCTTTGCACATGTCTGTTTCCTCTTTGACCTTCCACCATGTTATGATGCAGCACAAAAGCCCTCTCAGAAGCAAGGGCCATGCCTTGAACTTTTCAGCCTGTAGGACCATGAGCTAAATAAGCGTCTTTTCTTTACAAATCACCCAGTCTCTGGTAGTCTGTTATGGCAACACAAAATGAACTAAGACAAGATGTCTTTGGTTCAAAGTTGAGAAAGTTTTGCTATAGTGACGTTAACTATAAAGAGCATTTCCCCCTCACATAATAAGACATCGGAGAGAGTAATTGCTGTAAAGTAGCAATGGTTTCAAGGAGAATCTTTTGACTTTTTCCGCACAGTTGCAGAATGGTTATTGCAGCTGCAATCCTCACATCCTCTTCAAGGCAGGAAGAAGGCGAGAGAAGGAGGTACCAGGTGCATTGCTTGCCGTTTATCAGCCAAGCAAGATCTTTCCTCTAAAACAGTAGTTCTCAACTGAGGACAGTTTTACTTTCCAGACAACATTTCATACTGTTTCAGAGACATTTGTGGTTGTCACAACTAAGGGGACGCTATTGTCATCTAGTGAGTAGGGGCTAGGGATGATGTAAACATTCGTCAATCCCCAGAAAAACCCCTTGCAACAAAGAACTATCTGACCCAAAGTGTCAATGGTGCCAAGGCTGAGAGACCCTGCTGTAAACCGCTCCTGTGGACTTTCCTTTAGATGCCATTGGGTAAATACAAGCATATGGCCATCCCTAGCTTTAGGGAGACTACAGTTGTAGAAAACATTGATTTGTACTGATTAGACCAGATCTAGGATGCTCTAGAACCTAGGGCTGGGATATTGGTGTTCCAACAAATTTGAGTTGTATTAGCAAGGAAGAAAAGGTAGTAATGGATACTGAGTAAGCAAAGCCCGGCGTCTGCCTGTGACAGACACCAAAGCAGATCTACCCAGCTTCCCAGGCTGCCAGAGACCCCAGATGAAGTGCTTTTTTTCTTGATGGAGTCTTGCTCTGGTGGAGTACAGTGGCACAATTCCGGCTCAATGCAACCTCTGCCTCCCAGGTTCAAGTGATTCTCCTGCCTCAGCCTCCCGGGTAGCTGGGATTACAGACACTCACATCCAGCTAATTTTTATATTTTAGTAGAGACGAGGTTTTGCCATGTTGGCCAGGCTGGTCTAAAACTCCTGACCTCAAGTGATCCACCTACCTCAGCCTCCCAAAGTGCTGAGATTACAGGCGTGAGCCACCACGCCTGGCCAGTGATGAAGTGTATTATCTGTGTTTTCCTTGTAAGTCCTCTGTTCCTAGGATTCTGAATTATCAGTATAAGGAAGCATAATGTGAAACTTCTATGTAATGTTCTGGATCTCTTGAGGGAATACCATCAATATTCCTTCCAACAATGTTCTTTTTTTCTTTTATTTACTTATTTATTATTTTTTACATCTGCCCATTCGGATTGAACAAATAATGTTCTTTTCAACCTTGAACTGCATTACCAATATCCTTAGCACAAAAGCTAGACTTTCTATTGTAATTTGAATATCTTTTTTTTTTTTTTTTTTGAGACAAGAGTCTTGCTGTGTCGCCAGGTGCCAGGCTGGAGTGCAGTGGCGCAATCTTGGCTCACTGCAACCTCCGCCTCCTGGGTTCAAGCAATTCTCCTGCCTCAGCCTCCCAAGTAGCTGGGACTACAGGCGCACGCCACCAAGAGCAGCTAATTTTTGTATTTTTTAGTAGAGACGGGGTTTCACCATGTTGGCCAGGATGGTCTCGATTTCTTGACCTCGTGATCCGCCCGCCTCGGTCTCCCAAAGTGCTGGGATTACAGGGGTGAGCCACCACGCCCAGCTGATTTGAATATCTTAATTAATTATACCACATGATAGGCTAGCAGGGGCAGGTGAACATTCAGCTTATAAATATTCTAGAGATAACAGCATCAAGAAATAAACCAACCTGCCGTTGACCACATGATACTGACCAAGATGAGAACTATGTTCCTGTGCTGCTTCACAGGCAGGCGGGAGTCTCCCCATAAATTCTGTGTACCCCATACCAATTAGCATAGTGAAAAATGAGAGTGTATTCTTTCCCATTTCTAGAAAGTCTAGGATACAGCTAGCTGCAGATGAAACTGGGTCCAGGTGCTCAAAGGATGTTCTCAAGCTCCCATCTCTGTGTGTTGAATCTTTTGACTTTTTCTTCACAGTTGCAGAATGGTTATTGCAGCTGCAATCCTTACATCCTCTTCAAGTCAGGAAGAAGGCGAGAGAAGGAGGTACCAGGCACATTGGTTGCCGTTTATCAGCCAAGCAAGATCTTTCCTCTAAAACAGTAGTTCTCAACTGAGGACAATTTTACTTTCCAGACATTTCTGGACTGCTTTCTGAGGACTGCAAGTCCAACTTCATCTCCTTTTAGGGGAAGAGCGTGTATCTCGCAGAACGCTAGCAGGAAACAGATAGTATACTCAAAATTAGGTGATGGGGCTGGGTGCAACGGCTTATACCTGTAATCCCAGTGCTTTGGGAGGCTAGGGCAGGTGGATGGCTTAAGGTCAGGAGTTTGAGATCAGCCTGTGCAACAGAGTGAGACCCCATCTCTAAAAAAATAAAGAAAAGCCATGCGTGTTAGCTAACGCCTGTAATCCCAGCACTTTGGGAGGCAGAGGCGGGCGGATCACCTGAGGTCAGGAGTTCGAGACCAGCCTGGCCAACATGGTGAAACCCCATCTCTACTAAAAATAAAAAATGAGCCGGATGTGGTGGTTCATGCCTGTAATCTCAGCTACATGGGAGGCTGAGGCAGGAGAATTGCTTGAACCTGGGAAGTGGAGGTTGCAGTGAGCTGAGATCATGCCATTGCACTCCAGCCTGGGCAACAGAGCGAGACTCCATCTCTAAAAAAAAAAAAAATTTATATATATATATATTTGAGATGGAGTCTCACTTTGTTGCCCAGGCTGGAGTGCAGTGGCATTATTTCGTCTCATTACAACCTCTGCCTCCTGGGTTCAAACAATTCTCCTGCCTCAGCGTCCCAAGTAGCTGGGACTACAGGTGTCTGTCACCACGTCCAGCTAATTTTGTATTTTTAGTAGAGATGGGGTTTTGCCATGTTGGCCAGGCTAGTCTCAAACGCCTGACCTCAGGTGATCCGCCTGCCTCGGCCTCCCAAAGTGCTGGGATTATAGGCGTGAGCCACTGTGCCCAGCCCAAAAAAAAAATTTTTTTAAAGTTAGCCAAGCACAGGGGTACACGCCTCTAGTCCCAGCTACTCAGAAGGCTAGGAGGATCACTTGAGCCCAGGAGTATGATGGCACCACTGCACTCCAGCCTAGGTAACAGAGACCCTGTCTCAAAGAAAAACAAATAGATAAAAAATAATTTAATGAAGGGATTATCTATAATGGTGAGTGCAAATTTTAAGGAAATCCGTCAGAGCTAGCAGAGCACACAGTACCTGGCATTGTACACTCTGGTTGTGCAGTAAACCACAGGGAGCTGTTATTCCTAGGCCTATAGAAGCAGGGGAAAGGAATAGTTATTGGGTACCAGATGGGGATTTGGTGGAGAGGGCTTTCTGAAGGGGGCTGTGGCATTTGGTACAGGCCACAGGGAACCCACGCAGCTGGTCCCTCTCCACTCCCGCTGCTGATCCCCTGCTGTACTCACATTGGTTCAGCCCAACAGGAAACGGAAAGACAAGGGAGCCCTCCCGGGGCACAGAGCAGGGTGAACATGGGAAAGAGGATCAACAGAGGCAGACAGAAGTTAGTGAGCACGGGGGGCTTTGGTTTTCCTTCTAGGATATATTATTATTATTACTAATTTCTTTTTCTTTTTTTTTTCAAATGAACTTGCGCTTTGTCACCCAAGCTGGACTACAGTGGTGCAATCTCTGCTCACTGCAACCACCACTTCCCGGGTTCAAGTGATTCTCCTGCCTCAGCCTCCCGAGTAAGTTGGACCATAGGCACGTGCCACCACGCCTGGCTAATTGTTGTAGTTTTAGAGTTTCACCATGTTGGCCAGGCTGGTCTTGAACTTCTGACCTCAAGTGATTTGCCCGCCCAAAGTGCTGATTACATACATGAGCCAGCGTGCCCGGCCTTTCTTTTGTAATTGAATATCATGCTTCCATTCCTCACAGGGCTCAGTGAAGCCTGCATGAGCCAGCAGCCCCAGTAGAGATAGAGAAGAATCACACGCTGGTCACTGGAGCCCCTCCCCCGAATGCCAGGGCCTGTCCTGATGCCCGTGCTCTGCCCCTGCCATACACTGTGCTACAGCATCGTCCTATTTTGCCTTCAGTTGCCAAATCCCTATTCATCCTTCAAGAAATATCTCCTTTTAAGGGCTCTGTGCAAACTGCAAAAATAAATCATTGTCAGGATCAATTAACATTACATTGGGCTTTTAACGCTTTCCTGAATTGCATTAATTTTTCAACATTATCAGTTTTGCAAAATTTACAAAAGTGTTCAGTATTATTGGTAAAGCACTATCATTTGCTATTATAATTACTATTAATTATTTTTCTATCAAATACAAAATTAACATGACTTTTTGCTACTATGATCATATTGCAAATCAAATTTTAAAACCTGTGGAATAACCGAAGATATAAATAAAATAGCATCTGCACATTCTCAAATGGTTTGGCAAGTTTAAAAAAAGGGATTGTCATGCCTGTAATCCCAGCACTCTGGGAGGCCGAGGCAGGTGGATCACAAAGTCAGGAGATCAAGACCATCCTGGCTAATACAGTGAAACCCTGTCTCTACTAAAAATACTAAAAAATTAGCAGACATGATGGCAAGCACCTGTAGTCCCATCTACTTGGTAGGCTGAGGCAGGAGAATCGCTTGAACCCAGGAGGCGGAGATCGCAGTGAGCTAAGATCGCGCCACTGCACTCCAGCCTGGGTGACAGAGTGAGACTCCATCTCAAAAAAAAAAAAAGGGATTGGATCCTAGTAGGTGGTGATAAACAACTTGAGAACTGTCTCACCTTAACTGTACTTTAGTTACTACTATCCTGGGGAATTTTCTTGACAAATGTCTCCCAGTTTTCAAATTCTTCATTCCATGTGTTATTACTAACTGTTTCATAAATTTCATTGTAAACAAAGAATATTGGCCAGGCATGGGCTCATACCTGTAATCCCAGCACTTTGGGAGCCTTAGCAAGTGGATTGCTTAAGCCCAGGAGGCTGAGACCACCTTGGGAGACATAGCAAGACCCTGAGTCTACAAAAGAAAATTAAAAATTAGCTGGGCATGGTGGCACACATCTGTAGTTCCTGCTACTCAGGAGGCTGAGGTGGGAGGTTTGCTTGAGCCCAGGAGGTTGAGGCTGCAGTGAGCTATGAATGTGCCGCTGCACTATAGCCTGGGTACCAGAGTGAAACCTTGTCTCTAAAAATACACACACACACACACACACACACACACACACACACGGTGAAGGAATGTATTTAGGATATTTGCCTGAATAGAAAAACAATCAACTCTAAGCAATTAACTTGAAGTGAGGATTAAACACACTTAGATAGCTCTCTTAAATGGGAATAAAGATTGTTTTCTTGGCTGGGCACGGTGGCTCATGCCTGTAATCCCAACACTTTGGAAAGCCAAGGCAGGCAGATCACCTGAGGTCAGGAGTTTGAGACCAGCCTGGCCAACATGGTGAAACCCTGTCTCTACTAAAAATACAAGAAAAATGGCCAGGCGAGGTGGCATGTGCCTGTAATTCCAGCTACTTGGGAGGCTGAGGCCAGAGAATCGCTTGAACCCGGGAGACAGAGGTTGCAATAAGCTGAGATTGTGCCACTGCACTCCAGCCTGGGCAACAGATCGAGACTGTCTCAAAAAAAAAAAAAAAAAAAAAGATTGTTTTCTTTAAATTTCATCCTATCTTATTGGAGACTCAATATTCTCTCTAGGAGAACTTTTGTTCAGCATAAAAACAAAGCTAGACCTGAATGAGCACCGTCCCCTTTCTCTATTCCCATCTCCTACAAGCTCAAGACACTTCTGAAATACATATTTTATTATTTGGAAAGTTCCCAAAATCAGTGAATTATTGGCTGTCTGGAGGTCAGCCTTTTGAAAGCAAGCGCTTCTACTAGATTTTCTGTAACTGTGGCTTTAACTCATGGGTCTTTTCCTGTTACATTTTGTTCTCTTGTCTTTTACCAAGCACCACATTTTTTTTGAGACAGAGTCTTGCTCCACCGCCAGGCGCCAGGCTGGAGTGCAGCGGCGCGATCTCGGCTCACTGCAACCTCCGCCTCCCTGGTTCAAGCAATTCTCCTGCCTCAGCCTCCTGAGTAGCTGGGACTACAGGTGCGCGCCGCCATGCCCAGCTAATTTTTGTGTTTTTGGTAGAGATGGGGTTTCACCATGTTGGCCAGGATAGTCTCGATCTCTTGCCTTGTGATCCAGCTGCCTCGGCCTCCCAAAGTGCTGGGATAACAGGCGTGAGCCACCGCGCCCAGGGAGCACCACTTTTTTTTAAGGTGAGATTTTTCAAGCTGCAGCACTTCACATAGGGCTGGATTTCAGCTCTATGGCTTGTTGGCAGGTAACTGCCTCCTGTTTTATTGATAGTTTCTGACTGAGATTAGATTTACTTCCAGATGCAGCAAACAGGTAGGCAAGAACAACACTCATTACATTTGCACGTACTTTTTTCCAAAGAAATTATTCATCAAGATAACAATCCACAAGCCATCTCCTTATTAATGCTCAAACCACCCAGTTAAAGCAAGTGTAAGACAACAGAAAATGCGAATGAACTATTTACTACAGTACCTTGTCACGCACGTGGAGTAAGCTCTTTCTTCCACCTACACACTGTCCTCGGTTATTTTTATGGCTTCTGAAACCATCCATCTAACCTGCTCTCTGCTGTTCTTTAGAATACAGATGTTAATTACCTTTTCAACATTTTGCTATTCCTTGCTTAGAGGCTTGTAAAGACAGGGTTTTGCCATGTTGCCCAGGCTGGTCTCAAACTCCTGGGCTCAAGTGATCCTCCTGCCTCAGCCTCCCAAGGTGCTGGGATTATAGGTGTTAACCACCTCACCTGGCCCGAAACATCTCTTAAACAGGATGCCTGTAAATAGGTCAGGCACGGTGGCTCACACCTGCAATCCCAGCACTTTAGGAGGCCAAGGCAGGAGGATCACTTGAGGTCAGGAATTTGAGACCAGCCTGACCAATGTGGCAAAACCCTGCCTGTACTAAAAAAAAAAAAGAAAATTAGCCAGGCGTGGTGGTATGTACCCGTAATCCCAGCTACTCGGGAGGCTGAGGGAGGAGAATCTCTTGAACCTGGGAGGCAGAGATTGCAGAGAGCTAAAATTGTGCCACTGCACTCCACCCTGGATGACAGAGTGAGACTCAGTCTCAAAAATAAACAAAAAACCAAAAAACAGGATGAGTATAAATAGGTGAGAGAAGTTCCTTCCCCCTCCAACTCTGTCCAGTTTTTCCTTTGGAAACTACCCTTACCTTCCATGACATCTGTCGCTAAATTAATCCCATCAGTAGGCAATCCGTCAGTAAAGTGTGTATCAATAAAATGCTTTACTGTGACTTATTTTCATTTGTGAGTCCTGTTACCTTTTTTCTCAGATTTTAAATTGCCTAAAGGATCCTAAATTGACTCTGTAATTGCTGTTGGTTTGTCAACTGATTCTTTTCCTTGTCTCCTGTTGCAGGCCTCAGCAAGTTGCCTTTTTTTTTTTTTTTTTTTTTTAATTGAGACAGAGTCTTGCTCTGTCGCCCAGGCTGGAGTGCAGTGGTGCAATCTCGGCTCACTGTAACTGCCACCTCCTGGGTTCAAGCACTTCTCCTGCCTCAGCCTCCCAAGCAGCTGGGACTGCAGGTGCCTGCCACCACGCATGGCTAATTTTTGTATTTTTAGTAAAGACAGGGTTTTACCATGTTGGCCAGGCTGGTCTCGAACTCCTGACCTCAGGTGATCCACCCACCTGAGCCTCTCAAAGTGCTGAATACAAGTGTGAGGCACCGCACTCCGCCAGCAAGTTGCTATTATAGTGGATGAAATGGGGCTTCCGAGGTGTCTCTGAGCCTTATTTAGAAGAAAACCATCATTGTCAACGGCTGTCGAGGATGACTCATCCCTACTCCTTGGAAACAACTCATTTTAGTAGAAATTAAGTATTTGTTATCTGATAAAGTCTTATAAAACTTTTTGCTAATTAAAATTCTTCATTGTATTACAAAAAGCTGCAGAGAGAAGAGTGTCTTACCGTTGAAAGGAGGGGACTTTTGTGCACTTGAGGGAGCTGTTGAATTTTATGATTCTGCTGCCTAGGTAGTTGATAATTGAAACAAAAAGAAAGTAGAAAACAGTGGGAAAAGAAAAGAGCATGGTGCTAGACAAGAATAAATTCTCAACAAAGGGTTTGCTGAACAAATAAATTAAATGAGCTGTGTGTGGTGGCTCACGGCTATAATTCCAGCACTTTGGAAGGCCAGCGCAGGTGGTTCGCTGGAGCCCAGGAGTTTGAGACCAGCCTGGGCAACCTGGCAAAACCCCATCTCTACAAAAAATAAAAAAGTAGCCGGGCATGATGGCGTGTACCTGTAGTCCCAGCTTCTCGGGAGGCTGAAGTGGGAGGTCCTCTTGAGCCTGGGAGGTTGAAGCTACAGTGAGCCTTGAACACGCCCCTGCCCTGCAACTGCAGCCTGGGCAACACAGCAAGACTGTCTCAAAAAAAAAAGGAAGAAGAAGGAGGAGGAGGAGGAGGAAGAGAAATTAAACGGCGAAAAGGAAGGCACCCTGAAAACGTAAAAACAGGGTTACAACGGGCAGGATCTCATAGCTTCTGGGATAAAATTCTACTAAAAATGGCCGAGTTTGGTGGCTCATGCCTGTAATCCCAGCACTGGGAGGCCAAGGTAGGTGGATCACTTGTGGTCAGGAGTTTGTGACCAGGCTGGCCAACATGGCGAAACCCCATGTCTACAAAAAATACAAAATTACTGGGGCATAGTGGTGTATTCCTGTAGACCCAGGTTCAGGAGGCTGAGGCAGGAGAATCGCTCGAACCCAGGAGGTGGAGGTTGCACTGAGCCGAGATGGTGCTATTGCACTCCAGCCTGGGCGACAGAGCGACACTCCATCTAAACAAACAAACAACTCTATTAAAAACACTCAGACTACCCCGTTTTGAACTCCATGGGAAGAAACGTATTTCTTCTTTGATTAAATTCTGGAGGATTAAAAAAAAGATGAACAGGAGAAAACAAATGAGAGAATGAACAGAAGATTAAGGCAGAGAAGAAAAAACAGACTACAGCCTGTTAAAAAGACAGTGTTTGCAAATTATGCAAATTTTCTCACTTTTCGGTTTCTCTCTCTTCTTTCTTTCTTTCCTTCATCCTAGTATTTAAACTCTGAGTTTCAAAGGGAGACTTGAGAGCGATTTGGAAATATGTTAAGTAAGACAACACCAGGTGGCGAATAGCAATTTAATTCTCCTTGCCAGCAGAGCTAAAGACTTAGCGTGCTTTTTATTAGGAGAGCTGGGGGTGGGGAAGATGACTGGAGAGAGGGCGGCAGGAAAGGCCATTTAGTGTGTGTTGTGATGAAGGCTGCACAGCGATTGTTTGGGCTTTTATAAGAAATTATTTTAATGCATCCATTTATTCTCCTTTTCATCTCACCTCCTGCCAGAAAATTGGTTGTACAAGCGTTCAAGGCATTTTCCCTGGACTAAATATTTACACAGGAGGACTGTGTTGACATTATGTGGCTTTGGATTTCGGCGGGCAGGCTGATGCCTCTTGGGACATGTAAGTGCAGAAGGCAGGGCCTGCCACGCCTGTGAGAAGGAGCCAGCTTCAGAGAGGGCTCCAAGATTCATGTTTGCTCTCCAAACCAAGTCAAGGGTGGTACTTTGGGTTCTGAAAATAGAAGGGTGTGCTTCTCAACTGTTTCATGCATTTACATCCTATTTGGGTTTTATCCAACGGGAAAATTGGGTTTGGGGACCCCTAAAAACTATCTTTTAATTTTTACGTATTTATTTATTTGTTTTGAGACAACTTGCTCTGTCTCAGGCTGCAGTGAAGGGGCAAAATCTCGGCTCACTGCAGCTTCAGCCTCCTGGGCTCAAGTGATCCTCCCACCTCAGCCTTCTGAGTAACGGACCACAGGCATGCACCACCAGGCCCAGCTAATTCTTGTATTTTTTGTAGAGATACAGTCTCAGTATATTTCCTAGGCTGGTCTCAAAGTCCTGGGCTCAAGTGATCTGCCCACCCCAGCACCTCAAAGTGCTAGCATTACAGGCGTGAGCCATGGCGCCCAGCCTCCAAAAACGATTTAGATGGCAATAAATAAATATCATGTAAGATAAATTATTGCAGTTACACTTTTGGGAAATGGGAAAAGAAGAAAAGAGAATCCAGAAGACGTAGCTGTTGATACTGTTTTTATTTCGGCTCCATGCGCGTTAGAGTCTTCAGCTCCTCTCCCTCTGCAGAGGCCCCTGGAGCTCTGTCTTTGTCCTTGGCAGGGAGACTCCTTAAGTTTTTTCTTTTCTTTTCTTGTTCTTTTGTGAAGGTTAGTGAGTGTGAATTGAAGAACCAGGTAGAACGTTGTTCTCTTGGCTGGGTGCGGTGGCTCAGGCCAGTAATCCCAGCATTTTGGGAGGCTCGGGGAGAGGATCGCTTGAGCCCGGGAGTTTGAGATCAACCTGGGCATCACAGCCAGACTCTATCTCAGTTTTGTTTTGTTTTTTTAAGGACATTTTTCTCAAGGGAACTGAATATAAAGAGAGAAGCATGCAGATGCAGTGGAGAATTTGGTAAGATTTGGGGAATGGGCACTCTGTCTGACATGGAACAGGTCATTCAGAGACCTGTTTCTGCAGTGGTCTTCCAGAGCGGCCCTCAGACACACCCAGGAGTGCTGGCACCTTCACCTCTCCCACCCTACCCTGTCCACAAAGGGGGTTGCGTTGCCTCAGTTACAGGAGGAGACCACTGAAGTCTGGGCACAATTTTCTTTTTTTGAGACGGAGTCTCACCCTGTCACCTAGGCTGGAGTGCAGTGGTGCAATCTCAGCTCACTGCAGCCTCTGCCTCCCGGGTTCTAGCAATTCTCCTGCCTCAGCCTCCTGAGTAGCTGGGATTACAGGCGCAAGCCACCACACCCGGCTAATTTTTGTATTTTTAGTAGAGACAGGGTTTCACCATGTTGGCCAGGCTGGTCTCAAACTCCCAATCTCAGATGATCCACCCGCCTTGGCCTCCCAAAGTGCTGCGATCACAGGCGTGAGCCACCACGCCCGGCCAGTGCAGAATTTTTGCCCATACTCATGGCTACTCATGTGTTTCTGGGAGGAGTCAGCCTCGTCAGAATTTGGGCTGCAGAGTTTCTAGATCTGAAGACCACACACTATTTGGAATGTTCCTTTTAGAAAAGAATGCTCTAGGAGACAATATGAAGACATTTTAAATATAGTTCTTGTAGCCGGGCGTGGTGGCTCACGCCTGTAATCGCAGCTCTGGGAGGCTGAGGCGGGTGGATCACCTGAGGTCAGGAGTTCGAGACCAGCCTGACCAATATGGTGAAACCCCGTCTTTAAAAACATAAAATAAAATAAAATAAAATAAAATAAAATAAAATAAAATAAAATAATAAATAAATAAATACAGTTCTCAAAAACACTTTTTGTTTTGAGTTTTTTTGTGGGTTTTTTTGGCATAAGGTTAAGAGCAGGGCCTCTAGAGATCTGACTGGAGTGAAATCCTGTGCCAGTGCCTCGGTTTACCCATCTGTAAGTGGAGCTAATCGTAGAACCCATGTCATATGTCATGATCAGTATGAGAGTTAAATGAGTTCGTGCATATAAAACACTTTGGTCAGGCACGGTGGCTCACACCTGTAATCCCAGCACTTTGGGAGGCCAAGGCGGGTGGATCACTTGAGCTCAGGGGTTCAAGACCAGCCTGGGCAACATGGTGAAACCCCAACTCTAGTAAAAATACAAAACAATTAGCTGGGCATGGTGGCACATACCTGTAATCCCAGCTGAGGAAGGAGAAGTGCTTGATCCTGGGAGGCAGAGGTTGCGGTGAGCCAAGACCGCACCACTGCACTCCAGCCTGGGCAGCAGAGCAAGAATTCATCTCAAAAAAAAAAAAAACCACTTTGCATAATGCTCATCTCATAGTCAGCATGAAATGCGTTTTGTTGTTGTTATTTTTGGAGATCAGGCCAGCCGTGAACTTCTGGCCTCGGGTGATCCTCCCACGGTGGCCTCCCAAAATGCTGGGATTACAGGTGTGAGCCACCATGACCAGCCAGCATTAAATATATTTAATATTAATACATCATTGTGAATAATGTTCATGCGCAATGAGGTTAAGAACTTCTTGCATTGCACAAACTTACTACACTCTGTTGAGGAAGGGCCACAGTTAGAAATTATTCCGCATTTACCCAGAGTCTCATGTTTGTTCACTAAAGCTATATAATAGCAGGAATGTTTGCGTGGTAATGAGTCAGCACAGAGGTTTAGATTCACATTGGATGGCAGCCTTCCAAGGCCCTGGTGAATCTGGCCCTTCTTGTTAGCTGCTCAAGGACTTGATCTCCACACACAAAGCAAAAGAGAAAATTAAGGACATTTTCTGGTAGTTGGGGTTATCAGTGTTAGATATAGCTGGGAAATTGTTTCAAACCCCTGGGAATTTGCCCTTTGGAAAACTACTATTCTCCACTTTCTCAGACCACTAGGGTCTTGGAATTGTGACTTATCTGCAAGGAAAAGAAAAACAAAAACCACAGCTTCCATTCATGTATCCGTTCATCAGATATTTATTTGATGAACTTGCATAGCAGCTTACTGTGTTGCTTGCTAGGAGTTGAATATAAAAAGATGAACAAGGGCTGGGTGCCGTGGCTCACTCCTGTAATCCCAGCATTCTGGGAGCCCAAGGTGGGTAGATCACTTGAGGTCACAAGTTCAAGACCAGCCTGGCCAACGTGGTGAAACCCCGTCTCTACTAAAAATACAAAAATTAGCTGAGTGTGGTGGCACATGTCTGTAATCCCAGCTACTTGGGAGGCTGAGGCAGGAGAATCATTTGAACCTGAGAGGCGAAGGTTGCAGTGAGACAAGATCGTGCCACTGCACTACAGAGCAAGACTCCGTCACAAAAAAAAAAAAAAATCAACAGCCAACAAAGACAATAGATTATTGTCTTTTTTTAGATGGAGTTTTGCTCTATCACCCAGGCTGGACCTGACCTCATGATCCGCCTGCCTCAGCCTCCCAAAGTGTTGGGATTACAGGCGTGAGCCATGGCACCCAGCCTATTGTCTTTTTTTCTTTAAGTTTCTTGCTATATTGTCCAGGCTGATCTCCAACTCCTGTGCTCAAGCCATCCTCCCACCTCAGCCTCCTGAGTACCATCTAAGATTAAGGGCACATACCACCCACCCAGCTCAGAGACACTGAGCAGATGAGTGAGAAGTTTCAGGCGACCAGGGTATGCTCTGCTGTCTTCGATGGTAGAGATGCCACTGAAGCCATGCCCCTCAGAGCTAAGTAGAAGGCGAGGGCAGTGCTTACTTGCAGCTCTGGTGCCCAGACTCAAAGAGGAGTCATGACCTCATTTCCAAGACAGAGAGCCAAAGGTCAGCCCCAGAAGCTTACAGAGTCATGCATCTGAGTAAGGGCCACGGTATAAACCCTGCACAGCCAGCCATGGGGTGGTGAGATTCATTGCATGGACCTAGAACAGTGCAGATGCCTGGAAGCAAGAGCCCCTCAGGGCAGAGCGGTGCACTGTGAGTCTGAGAACGCAGGTGTGGGGTTTGCGAGTGCCTTTCATGTCTATCTGGTGTGTTGCGTTTTTGCCTTTTCCTGCCGCTGAGGGTGAACAGGTCAGCTGTCTTTACATCTCTGCAATGTGCAGAATGTCTGGGAAGGAAAAGGGCCGAGATAGGCGTTCATGTTTAGTTAAGACACTATTGCAATACTTTCAGGGTCTCTTAAGGTCTGGAGGAAGGCAATGGTAGCCGGTATGGAGAGGAGGGGTGGATAGACTGATGGTGTTTCTGGGCTAGACATGGCAGGATCTTGCTGTAGTGGATAAAGTGAGGAGGGAAGAACAAGTTTTGCCGAAGATGGTGCTGGCAGGAAGTCTGCCTGGAATTGTACCCCTGGCAGTAGGGATCTGGGAATAATAAAAGCAGCAATGGTGAGAGCTGACTTTGCCCCTGAGGCCGTGCTGACCACTTTACCTGAGTTATTTCATTTAAGCCTTACTGCAAAACCTGTCAGGGGTATGGTTATCCTCACTTAAAAGAGGGGGAGCTGAGGCACAGAAAGGGGCAGTAGCTGCCCAAATTGACACGGCCAGCAGTGCCCACGGTGGATATGGGACCCTGAACACCCTCCTCGGGAGGCTGAGGTGGGAGGATCACTTGAAGCCTAGAGTTTGAGACTAGCCTGAGCAATATAGTGAGACCCTGTCTCTACAGAAAATAAAACAATTAGCCTGGCATGGTGGCACATGGCTGTAATCCTAGCTACCTGGGTGGCTGAGACAGGAGGATCGCTTGAGCCCAAGAGTTCAAGGCTTCAGTGAGCTGTGATTGCACCACTGCACTCCAGCCTGGTGGACAGAGCAAGATCCTGTCTCAAGAAAGAAAAAGAAGAGAAAAGAAAAGGAAAGAAACAAAGAAAGAGAGGAAGGAAGGGAGGGAAAGCTGGAATCATTTCAGCAATTTTGGAAAACAGGTTGGGCAGATCCTCTAGGGCCACCTGGGGAGCCCCAGGCAAATAACTCAGCAGAAGGAAGACACTGGGTGAGAGAAAGGGGCCCAGATAGCAGGGGATGGAACACGCGCTGGAACCCTGAGCAGAGCAGGTGGCAACAGTGAAAGGCCTGCTCCATGCGTGTCTCCTTACAGCATCCTAAAAGACAGGTGAAGGTGACCTCAGGAGGACCCGGAAACTGGAGGAATAGAGGGTTTGGAAGCTTAGAAAAACAACATCAACGTTGGAGCAGCCAAGAGGGCTCACTTCTCAGAACAGATTCACGACGCTCCTGGAAGGTCCTCTGAAACAGTGGGAAGTAATTTACAAGAAGACAGGGGTTCTTTTTTTCTTTCTTTCTTTTTTTATTTTTCGAGATGGAGCCTTGTTCTGTTGCCCAGGCTGGAGTGCAGTGGCGAGATCTCAGCTCACTGCAACCTCTGCCTCCTGGGTTCAAGTGAGTAGTTGAGATTATAGGTGCGTGCCACCACACCAGGCTAATTTTTGTATTTTTGGTAGAGATGAGGTTTTGCCATGCTGGCCAGGCTGGTCTCGAACTCCTGACCTCAAGTAATTCGCTCCCCCTTGGCCTCCCAAAGTGCTGGGATTACAGGCATGAGTCACCACGCCCAGCCAACATACATTACCTTATTGAATTCCCTAAATAACACCAAGAGGACAATGTTGTCACTTTCCCTCCTACACATGAGGGATGGGGAAGAGGAGAGATAACCATAGGCTGTGTCTAGAGTTACAGATTTATAAACCAGTGAGCCTACAAGCCTACCATGATCACCACCTTTTCTTATTAAAGGAAAACATCCAGGCAGGGCGCAGTGGCTCATGCCTGTAATCCCAGCACTTTGGGAGGCTGAGGCAGACAGATCACCTGAGGTCAGGAGTTTGTGACCAGCTTGGTCAACATGGTGAAACCCTGTCTCTACTAAACATACAAAAATTAGCCAGGCATAGTGGCGGGCACCTGTAATCCCAGCTATTTGGGAGGCTGAGGCAGGAGAATTACTTGAACCTGGGAGGCGGAGGCTGCAGTGAGCCGAGATGGTGCCATTGCACTCCAGCCTGGGCAACAGAGACTCCATCTTGAAAATGAATAAATAAAAGATAAATAAAAACGTCCAATCTGAATACATCTTAGACAAATTCTAAGCCTACTTTGAAGATGGTCAGCATGTTCTTGTCTTTTTTATTAAGCTCTAATTTTGAAGTTTGTTTTCTCAGCTGACTGGATTTGTCTTGGGCACCCTGGAGGTGCGAAGTGACATCACCATCTGATCAGCATCTAAAAACATTTTGGCTCATTTAAAAAATAGAGATTTTGAATGTACCCTCTTAATTATATTTGCCCATCTGAGCATGCTGCGTGAAAACCTTGGGTAGACAGCCTGTTCTGCAATTTGTTTTTAAAACAAGCTTTTCGTCTTGCAGGCTGAGAGGATTCTGTTTAAAGGGTGTACACTGTGAATCACAGTTTAAAGGAAGACAGCAAATATGAACCTCAGCCAAGCAATTTGTGAAGCTGGACTGCTGACAGAAATCCAGGAAGCAGCAGAAAAACAACAAACACAGAAAGAGTCCAGGGGCTGTGTGTAACCTGGAGGAACGCAGTGGGCTGAGCCCCAGGATGAGATGGGTGATGAGAAGGAGCAGAGGTTTGAGGAGGCAGCCTTGCCTTGAAAAGCTGAGAAGCCCAGCCTAGGTGACAGAGTAAAACTCTGTCTCCACAAAAATTTCTTTTCTTTTCTCTCTTTCTTCTTTCTTTCTTTCTTTCTTTCTTTCTTTCTTTCTTTCTTTCTTTCTTTCTTTCTTTCTTTATCTTTCTTTCTTTCTTTCTCTTTCTTTCTTTCTTCTTTCTTTCTTTCTTCTTTCTTTCTTTCTTTCTTTCTTTCTTTCTTTCTTTCTTTCTTTCTTTCTTTCTTTCTTTCTTTTTTTGAGGCAGTCTCGCTCTGTCGCCCAGGCTGGAGTGCAGTAATGCAGTCTCGGCTCACTGCAACCTCTGCCTCTCAGGTTCAAGGGATTCTCATGCTTCAGCCTCCCAAGTAGCTGGGATTACAGGCATCCACCACCACGCCCAGCTAATTTTTGCAGTTTTGGTAGAGACAGGGTTTCACCATGTTGGCCAGGCTGGTCTCGAACTCATGGCCTCAAGCAATCTGTATGTCTTGGCCTCCTAAAGTGCTGGGATTACAGACATGAGTCACCACACCCAGCCTCTACAAAAATTTCTAAACATTAACCAGCCATGATGACACATGCCTGTAATCCTGGCCACTTGGAGGCTGAGGCAGGAGGATCCTTTGGGCTCAGGAGTTCAAGGCTGCAATGAGCTATGATGGCACAACTGCATGCTGGAAAAAAAAAAAAAAGGAAATAAAAGAGAAGCTGAGAAAGCATAGCCATTCAGAGCCTTGAGAACATCAATGGGAGTGAGGGGTGGGCGGGCGTGACTCTTCTGCATTTAAACAAGCTGTCTTCACAGGTTCCTAACCTGTATTCAGTTACCATAGGAACAGGGAACTGAATATTTCTTCAATTAGATGCATAGGCTTTATTAAATAATATATATTTATGTAATCATTCATATATTAAAAATTTTCATTAACTCAACCAGTCAATACAAATATCTCTATGTGATAGTCATGTATATTATGTTCTTTTTCTCATTAATAATAATGGCTGGGTGCTATGGCTCATGCTTGTAATCCTAACACTTTGAGAGTTGAGGAGGGAAGATCACTTGTGCCCAGGAGTTGAGGACCAGTCTCGAAAACATAAGAAGACCCTGTCTCTACTAAAAAATTAGCTGGGCATGATGGTGTGCAGCTTTCGTCCCAGCTACTTGGGATGCTGAGGTGGAGGATTGCTTGAGCCCAGGACGTGGTGATTGCAGTGAGCTGAGATCAAATCACTGCACTCCCTGTCCCAAGTAATAATAATAAGGATAGTTGACCTTACTGAGCTCTCTACCTTCAAAACGTATCCAGAGTCTCTCTGCTCCTCGCGTGAATGTAAGCTCTGTGAGGGCAGGAATTTTGATCTTTTCTGTTCGCTGATGTAGCATATAGAAGATGCTCATGAAATGTTTTGTGAATTGATGAATGTGTGAACAAATACCTGCTGGCACTTTGCCAAGGAATGCGTGTTTTATTGATTAATTTACTCTTCATCATAATCCCATGAGGTAGGTGTTTATTGCTATTCCTGTTTTACAGATGAGCAAACTGAGTCCCAGCAGAGTTAACTGGCTGGGCCAAGGTCACATGGGTGTAAGTGGCAGAGACAGAATCAAACCCAGGCAGTCTGGCTCCAGGATTCACCTCTGGGTACGGCAGCTCTTCTTGATAATACAACTGGCCTTCCAGCCTCCTGTGTTCATGTTTTTTCCTTGACTTCCCTGCATTTAATTTCCTGTAATACTCTTCTTGTTTTTTCTTTTTTAAAACGGGGTTTCACCATGTTGGTCAGGCTGGTCTTGAACTCCTGACCTCAGGTGATCCACCCGCCTTGGCCTCCAAAGTGCTTGGATTACAGGTGTGAGCCACCGCGCCCGGCTGTAATACTCTTCTAACAGGTCAAACTATTTTATACTGAAGCCTTCTTTACACGCAAAAGGAAACCTTTATTTTAAGGCATACATTATTCAATATTATTAATGCTCATGCCAAAGAACCTTAAATTAGTTT